>VUQK01043563.1:2101-27431 GCA_015106715.1 Bujurquina vittata | reverse complement strand
TGATAATGTTTTATCTCCCGTTGCTTGGAGTTGGGTTTTTTTTTGTTTTTTTTTTTAACTTAATGTCATTGATTTTTCTCTGGTTGCCACAATGCTGCAAAACACTTCCTGGGTGTACGCAGCTTAAGGGGTCCAGCTCTAACTATAAGCTTAATCAAAAGTCTTGGGCTAGTAGTTTTGCTGTAATATTGTTTAACAAACAAGTGGATAAACATAATTACTGGGTAATTATGGATGTAACAGGGAGCCACCGTAAAGAGGTTAATATGGGAAAACTGAGCTCTTTCTAGTTCCTGTTAGCAGTCCTGTTATGGCATTTTGGTTCAAATGAAGGCTTTTGAGCGAGATTTTAGAACATCCTGATAATGCGGAGTTAGAGCAGTACAGCCTAGAAGTAATGAATGTGGGGACTAGTTTTTCAGTGTTTTTCTGAGACAGAACAGTTCACATTTTAATTATAGAAAAATAGCAAAAATGAAAGAAGGCAGGATTAGATAGTTGTTTAATGTGCACAATTTTTGTTTAAGGTGCACATTATATTTGTTTTAAATGTGCATAGTTGAAGGCCATCTCCTGGTCTAAAATGATTCTTAAGAGTCCTCACAGTGTTACTGGGGGCCAAGGTAATGCCATTCAGGCCCAATACAATAACCTCAGTTTTGGCCAAATGAAATAGAATTAGAAAATTTCTTGCCAGAATATTTATTTTAAAAAATGTCTGGTCTAACATTATTTGCTAATATAGGAATAATCAAACTGATACTATTTCTGTTTTAGTTAATGAAGCCAGTGGCTTCAGCCTTTCAAAGTTCACACTAGATTTGCCATTTTATTTCCAGTAAATAGTAATAGGTAGGGTTCTTGCATGTTTAGCTCTGCCTCTTTTTTTTCTTTTTTGCTTTTGCTTTTGCTTTCACTTTTATTTTTCCATTCTTTTCCAGTTCAACCTGTTACTGCTTAACTACACATTACTGTGTAACCCTCATATCCATGTATCTAATTTTACTAATGTAGTTTGAATTAACTACAGCTCTAAGTAGTGACTATAAGGAGTTAAGATAAGCGTGAAATCAGTTATAAAGTATAAAAAATTAAGAACAAAGAAAAAGAAGGAATAAAGTTAACATTTTCAGGACAAAATGAAAATACAGGTTACACCACTGACAAGGTCAGGGCAGGCAATTAATTTTCCCAAGGAGCCAAATGAGAAACTGGGTTTTTTTGTGGAGGGCATCACCAATAAGCTTATAAAGAGATAATATTGAGTAGACTTGAGTTCAGCTTTTTGGGCCCTTCAAAACAGTCCCAGTTTCTCATGTGGCTCTTTGGGAAATTAATTGCCCACCCCTGTACTAGCTACAAGTCAGCCACTGGGCAAAAAGTCATTTTATAGTCAGTTTTTTAAAAGATCTCAACATACTCTCAGGCTTTACAAGCCTCTCGTGGCTCCGTCCTGTGGAATGGGACTAGCTATGGGTCTTAAAAGAACTAAAGTCAGTTTTACACAGGCACAGTACTCCTGAACGTTTTTAAGACTTACCCAGTGGAGTTGCATGTGATAACGCAAAAGCCCAACACAGTTTGATCATACGTTAAATAGTGTTTAATCTTCCAGCTCCCAGGATCAAAGTCCATATAACATCTGTTTTCACAGCTGTGCAAGTCAGTGTCATGTGTTTTGCATCCTGCACGCTCTACCCTGGCAGCACCCTCCCCTAAATCAAACTGAATATTTACGGCAGTGAAAAAGTGGCTCTGTAGTCATTGACACATTTGGCTAACACATGAAAGAGCAGGGCCATCAAAGCATTAAGTATTAAGATACAGCATATTAGATTATGTTGAATGCCAGAATCATGCTTGAAAATTGATGGCATTCCACCTGATGATACTGCTGAGAGGTGCCATATAAAGGCTACAAAGGGCTAGTCCTAGCATCGAGCCATGTGGTATACCACAACTGATATAATGCTTGTAGGAGTGTTCATTCAGGGCAACAATATCTCTACCCAAAGTACTTAACAGTGCCACAGAAGTCCAAAAATTCCTGTAGTAAATGAGAACATTGTGATTCTCCCTGTCAAATGCAGCAATCATCATCAGCAATACCTGAACATATTTTGATTTAACATAAGTGCATTTGAATGAGTTTGGTATTTTTCATTTTGTAAGAGATTCATTATATCTTGCCTTTCATCTCAACAATTATGTTGCACATTTATTAATTAATATATATTTTATATGATAAAATTTTCTTTTTTAGTTATTGCACAGAGTAGAATGTAAGCATCACCTTTGTGTTACCCAGTGATTGCTGCTTTTACACCAATTTAAACACTGAAAACCAGTCAGTTGATAGCTGGTTGCATTCATAAGGACTCTCATTCAACCAGAGACTTCAGAAATGTGCTGTTCTTGGTGTTCTGCAGCATCAAAGATGCTACAGCGTTAATGGGACATTTTTAATAACCTGTATTTCATCTCCCAAAGTAGAGATTCTCTCTGAAGCAATTCATGCTTCCAAAGGTTAGTTGATGAGCGTCTTAGTCGACAAAGTGTTTGATTGTTCGGCTGGCCACAAAGAAAACCTCCACAGTAAACACAAAGTGTTTACAGTCATTCACAAACAGCCATTGTCATTTGCATGGCTGGAGCTTGCAGTTAATAGATAGTAATTACAAATATTAGGCAGGAGGTCCACGGAGTTCAGAGATAAACAACAGCTCCAAGAAGCAAATATTATTCTTACTTGCCAACCTGAAACACGGCATACTCTTTGAAACTTGTAGCGGACTCCTTGCTGGTTGTTGCAGCTCACTGACAATCATTATTGCCTTTGCCAGTGTCATTAACAGGCAGCCCACACAGTGCATGCCCTTGTAAAATTCAAAATCTATACGCTTGTTATTTCCCTCCAATGTTGTAGTGCATTCAATATAATCACAAATAAAGGCATTCTATTCAGTCATATCTTTTTGTGATGCAGCACAGCATTAACAGTGTTGCATTCTTTCTTAGTCCTTGAACTCAAACCATTTTGTGAATCACCTCAGAATATGTATTTAAAATTCCATTAAATAAAACCTTGCAACAGTGAGTTAAGTAATCGTTTGAGCTAATGACTACTAGTTGCTAGAGCGTCATGCAATCACTGGCACTTTATTAGGTACCTCTTGCTAGTAACGGGTCTGACTTCAGAACAGCCTTAATTCTTAATGGGACACATTTCTTGGAGATTTTGTCCCATCTTGGCATAATAGCATCACACAGTTGCTGCTGATTTGATTATTGCACATCTGTGAGTAAATCTTCCGTTCCACCACATCCCAAAGGTGCTCCGTTTGAGTACAGGGAACTCACTGTCATGTTCAAGAAAGCAGTTTGAAATGATCTACGAATCTGAGCTTTGTGACGCGGTGCGTTATCCTGCTGGAAGCAACCATCAGAATATTGTGCACTGTGGTCATATGGGATGCACATGGTCAGCAACAGTACCCAGGCAGGCAGGCTGTAGTGTTTAAATGAAGCTCACTCAATACTAAGAGGCCCAAAGTGTGCCAAGAAAAGATCCCCCACACCATTACTATACTCATGCTGTTTCCACCAGATTATGAATTTGCCATCTAAATATTGCAGCAGAAATCAACACTGCTCAGAGAACGCAACGTTTTTCCAATTTTGTGTTGCCCAATTTTAGTGAGCCTGTGTTTGTTGTGGCATCATTTCTTTTTCTTACCTGACAGAAGTGGAACTCAGTGGGGTGTTCTGCTGTTGTAGACCACGTGTTTCAAGGTTTGACATGTTTTTTCCGAGATGCGCCTTCTGCATACATTGGATGTAACAATTAGTTATTTGAGTTTCTGTTGCCTTCCTATCAGCTTGAAGCAGTCTGGCCATTCTCCTTTTTCACCCAGAGAACTGCGCTTACGGGATATTTTCTCTTCAGACTGTTCTCTGTAAACCCTAGAGATGGCTGTATAGGAAAATCCCAGTAGAGAAGCAGTTTTTCCGGTCTGGCACCAACAAAGAGCCATGATCACAATCAATTAAGACACCTTTCTTCCTCATTCTGATTCTCAGTTTCAACTTCAGCAGGTCATCTTGACCATGTCTACATGCCTAAATACACTGAGTTGCTGACATGTGATTGTCTGATAATGCAAATAATTATGCAAATAATATTATGCAGGTGTACCCAATATAGTGGCCTCTGAGTGTTTTAAATATGTTACAGTTCATAGTAACCACAGTATTCATCTAAATACAGACTGTATTCAGTATCTACAACAGAAACGGGGTATCTTTTTTCCTCTTTCCTGACCATGTGCTTCACTGAAGCCACTGCGCAGACAGTTGGCAGCAGCTGCTAAGTTCACTTCATCTACTCTCAGTCTGCATGTGCAGCTATGTAGTTAAGGGATAAATCCCCAGTTCTCTCTCTTTCCTTTTGCCACTTTATTTGATCTTCTGGTTCCGTCTTCTATCCTGTTTGTCTCTTTCCCTCCATCTGCCTCACAGCACTGAATGACCCCCAGTCAGCTTCCTGCCTTTCTTTCCCTCATCTGTCTTCCTGTTATTCCCAGTTTCTGTCTTGTGTGTTCCTTGGGCCCTTGGTTACGTTATGTTTTCTTCTTAAGGTTTATAGAATATGATGTAGGAATTGCTTAAAATATAGCTTTCTGCTTAAAGGTCATTTCCTCTTAACATTGTAGCTGATTTAATAACTACTGCTGGATTTTAAATGGAAACCCCAGATTTATTCAACACTAGTTTGGAAAGTAAGGCAAAGGATAAAATGGAAATTATCGCCTAAACTCCTACTCATGGTTTTACTTTGCACGGTTTTCCTTTGAGTTATCAGCACTTTTGGTGAGTTCCCTTTCAGATTTGAGTACAATGTGTCATCTGACCACTTTAGAAGTATCCAGTGTTTAGATCACATCCAAATGGCCACATTTAAAAGCAGCACCAAGAGTCTGCCAGTCATAGTGAGGGACAAGACACAATAGTTAAAAAATGGGGAAAGCAATCCACAGTTCCTCCTTCCAACATTGGATCTGTGAGAATTTGGCTGTACAAACATCTAGAGAGCATTTCTGAAGGAGCATGCTACTATTGGACAGGGTATTTCTCTTAGGGATCGTCACCAGATGGCACCTTTCATATTACAGCTAGTAATTTGATCCACTGTAAATATAAAATCCCTAATATTCCAGCTTTAAAGTGTATATTAATAGATTGTTGCATCCCCCCTCTTTCTCTCTTCCTTTGCAGGTGGCGATCGTGCGTAGTGGTAATGTGCAGTGTTTGTCCTTTCCTCTGACTGTAGCCACCTTCTTCACTTCAACCTCCTGGGTCTTCTATGGCCTTCAGCTGAACGATTACTATATTGTGGTAAAACATCATGAGTGCACACTTAATTACACAATACACACAATAATTATATTTATACCACCAGTAAGCTTGGGAAGATTGTGTGAGGATTAAAATGATCAAATGGCTTGTTGATCGTTTTTGTTTTGTTTTTTTCAGGTTCCAAACACACCTGGTATCTTCACCAGCCTCATCAGACTTTACCTCTTTTGGAAATTTGCGTCAGTCAGTCAAAGCTCACCTTCCTATAAACCTGTGCACATATGAGGGTGACAATTGGGCGGGATACTGAAAGGTTGAAAAACCTGTTGACGTGATGGATGGTTGGCAACAAAGCTTTAGAGTTACATGTTGGAATGAACTCATCGAGTAACCCGACACATAAAGTGTCCTGTTTACTTTTTGGGAGAAGAATACAGAGGAGGGCAGTTACTCTCTAGAGAGTAAATTTTATGATGTCTTAAATACTGTTATTGTTCTGCAGCTATTTGTTAGACATGTGACCATGGGTCTCTGTGTCTCTTAAGTGCCTTTTTTTAGGTAATCTTTGCCATTAAAGTACCAGATTTGGATAAAATGTTTTTGAAAATATATATGGAACAGTGGTATGGTGGTTAGTACCGTTGCCTCACAGTGTGGAGGTCCTGGGTTTGAATC
Organism: Bujurquina vittata; assembly: GCA_015106715.1. Lineage (NCBI taxonomy): Eukaryota > Metazoa > Chordata > Actinopteri > Cichliformes > Cichlidae > Bujurquina > Bujurquina vittata. The sequence goes on along the minus strand of VUQK01043563.1, from coordinate 21,401 downwards.
CACTGGGAAGCTGGGCCCCTCTGTGTGGAGTCTGCATGCTCTCCCTGTGTCTGCACAGGTTCTCTCCAGGTACTCTAGCTTGCTTCCTCCCACAGTCAAAAAACACACACATTAGTTTAACTCTAAATTGGCCGTAGGTGTGAATGGTTGTGTTTCTCTGTGTGTTTAGTGGGATTTATACTTCTGCTTTAAATCTTCTCTATTTGTGCGTCATAACCTTAAATTCTTTTGAAACCCTATATCGTAACGTGCCATACTGTAACTAACGCACACCTCCCCAAAAATGTAACTACGTTGCATTCACGCAGCCTGTGCCATTTATTGAAACAACTGGAAGAGATTGGATACAGACCAATGCCAGCCCACTACGCAGAAGTATAAATGCTGACATTAGCGTTTGCCAGTTGCTTAGGCTATGTTGCAGGCTCTGCAAAGACTCAATGCAGAAGTATAAATTAGGATTTAACCCTCCCATAGACTGGTGACCCCTTCAGGGTGTACTCCACCACTCACTGATGACAGCTGGGATAAACTCCAGCCCCCCTGCAAGTCTGAATGGATAAATAGTTAATAACATGGATATATAACAGCACATGCAGTTTACAATTATATATTGAAAATAAAAAATATTGTATAGAAAGAAGTTTGTGTCCAGTTTCTGCTGGACAAACAAATGGATTTATTATTACATAATGAAAAGTCAATAAATTTTTTTACAAAAATCACTAGTGATCATTGTGTGTTGATTGTTGAGTTGTGGACATGGTGTTTTTTGGGTTTTTTTTCCTGCTTGCTGAGGCTAAACTTGACCCTTTGAAGTAGAGGAATTTGTGCTTTAGGTTGGAGGGTTTGTTTTGGGTTCAGTAATGAGCTTTCATGCATGTGAGTAGATAAGTGTGTATGATTGGAGTGGTAGAGCAAGAGAGACAAAAGCCTGCTCGGTGCAGCAGTGCGAATGAGCTTGTTTGTGTGAGTATGTTGATTTTGTGAGGGCAGCGGTGGGAAAGGCTATGCCAGAGATTCTCATACCGTGTGTGTGCGTGCGTCTGTGTGTGTGTGTGTACAACTCTTCCTGAGCTCAAAGAGCTTGCCCCTGACAGAGAACAGACAGACAACAACAAGACAGTATTGTGTTGGAAACTGAGTGTTATGTAGAGGCAAAGAGAAGACTGGAGGTGGGAGATAAATGAGCTACACTTGAAAGAAAGTACAAGAAAGAAACGTGGAGGAACTATAAGCAGCAGGTGAAAAAGCAAAGAGAAAGGATGTATAAATGAGATGGAGGTAGTAAAGCCTGGGAAAAGAGTAAAGGAATTTCACGGATAAATTTAGGTTTGGCTTGTTCTAATAGGTTGTAATTATGTGGCACGGTACTTCAAATAATGTTTTCCAGTATGTCATGAAGAGACACAACTAGGACTTCAGCGCACACTGTCTTTACCCCTCCACCCGTTCTCTACATTTCCATTTTTTAAATCCTTTATGAATCAGTTGCTAAGTTTATTCTACTTTGACCTTTGCATTTTATTGTCTATTTGATCTCTATCTAGGAATTCATTTTTTTCTTGTCTTTGTTGCCTTCCTGCAATCAATACACAACTCAGGATAACGGCACGCACTCCCCGACAGTCTTTCCTGGGAGGCACTCGTGGTGCTGCTATTGACTGCACATGCAAAAGGTGACAGAATTAGTTTTGTAGAGAATAAGAAAGCAACTTGGGGGAGAAGTAAGCATGCTCCCTATTTTCTCACATTTGTATGTTTGGTCAAATTTTCACTAATTATAGTGTTATAGAATACATAACCTTCCCCACCCCAAACAATAATACAGAGTTTTAAATGTAAATTTTGGCATACTGCACTGCTGCAAAAGCTCCCTCTCTTTGTTTTCAGCCTTGTATGATGCACAGCCAGCTGGTCCTGGTCGCATGACCTCAGGGAGCTGCTGGGACTGTATGGATGTTAAAGTTCATTGATGTATGCTAGTGCTTGTCTATGCAGAGCTCTAAAAGTCACAACCAGAATCTTAAAATGGAGTCTGAACGGGGAGACGGTGGAACTGAATTAGCAACAGTGTGACACCAGTACTCAGAAGAATTCACAGAACCCTAGAATGGATGCTCGAAGGAGGTTTTGTTAGGACAAGTGAACAATGAATTGTGATGAAATGGAGGTGTGAATGACTCGCCAGGCCAGAGCATGACACAATGCTACTCAACTTGGCAATATGTATTTTAAGTAACAAAAACAAGAAGGAACCAGAGATTTAATGTGAGCATCTAAAGCAAAGGCTGAGTCATAAGTTACTCCAAGTTTCCTGATTGAAGATTTAGTAAAAGTGGCGAGGCAATGTAGAGTTTAAATTACCAAATCGTTCAGGGGGCACAAACAAATACTTGTTTTCTCTTCATTAAGCTGGAGAAAATGATCAGACAGCCGAGTCTAAGCCCCTCTGCAAAATCTGCAGCTTAGAAACATCTTGGGAAGCAGATAATTGAATTTCATTTCCATAGCAATGATAAGAAATGTCCTTATAAGTGTTCAAAATGAGCTGAAAAGGGAGCAGAACAGAAACAATAAAGGCCCCAAAACCAAACCTTGTGGTACACAATTGGCAGGAGTGGAACTTAAAGCAGCCACAGAAGAGAATTGTTGAGATAGAAATGAAAAGAACCGCTCCAAAGCAAACCCCGATACACCCACCCAGTATCTCAGCCTGTCAAGCTAATATGATGGCGAGTGGTGTTGAGAACATTCTCCTGCATTCCTCAAAATGCCATTGGAGACTTGAAGAACTGTATTAGTAGAATGAGCTCTGCTAAAGCCAGATTTATTAAGAATGCTGTATTTGTCTAGAACAGCTGTAAGCTGCTTATCCACAACCTTTTTGTGACTGCTAAGAGGAGAAGGGTCAATTTGGGGTTTTATGCATTTTTTTTTGTTATTATTTCATTGCAAAAAAACAATAAACTTTTGGTCTAGATATTTTCCCACTTTATAACAAGTCTAAAGGAAGTATAACCAAACCAAGTATGCTAGGCCCCACCGCTGCTGACTCTATTTCTTCATCCTGTCTGTGCTGTTCCTGCCCTTTACAGTCTATCCAAGAGGTTTGGGTTTCAGGTTTAGTGTATGCAATTTTAATGCACATACATGTGAGTCTGTACCTTGCACCCGTATAGTTTACAAATGCAGCTTGCTGACCAAGCTTGGTAGCATCTGTGGCAGCAGCTGAAATGCTAATGCTGAGACCACAAAATGATAGCACAAAACTACAACATGGTGACTATGTCCATCTTTTATATAGTCAACCAACAACGAAAATTTACGGCTTAAGAATTCTCAAAGTCACTCAAATTTTGTCTTATGCCAAGAAAAGTATCTGTTCTTTAAAAAAAGATGGATAAACAAAGTTCATCCACTGGGTGTCTTGAATGTATAATCATGTATACTTTATCTATTTAAAGCAATCCATTCATTGCTATTCCTAAAGTCAAGTTGTTAGTGGTTTTTACTTGTCTGGTAAATTATAGTTTTAAAGAAAACATATTTAAAAGGAAATCTGTGACAGGATATAGTGCAGACAAGTGAGTCAGAGTCAAGCAATAACTGAAAGCTTTGTGAACTTAAATTAGTCATTTAGATGGAAAAGGAAGAAGGGGTATCTGTAAGAAATATTAGTAAATGATGGAGAAGATAAGGATATATTGGATGTTCTTCATTATTCTGGTGAAAAGAGATAGATGTCAATAAGATTGAAGAAACAATGGTTGGAGTCAGACTGGCCAGACACACCCCTAATTAGAAACTGTGGCTGTGTTGTGAAGAGACAACGTGTTAAATGCGAGGCAGGAAATCAAAACACAGACCTCACGCTGATGAGTACACGTCTTTGGTCGACAGCCAAATAGTAAAATGAGATCTATCTTGTGTACGAGTGTGTGTGTGTGCGTGTGTGTGTGTGTGTGTGTGTGTGTGTGAGTGGTGGAGCAGCAGTGATGAGGAGGGGGTGAGCAGCAGAACAATGAGTACAAGTCACAAACAGGATCCCTCTGTTTCCTGTCACAGAGACTGTCTCCTTAAACAACACACACAAGCTGACTCTTGTACTTTTGCCCATGTCCTTTTAAACATAGGCGTATACACATTGTATGTACAGTAACTACAGCATGTTGTGTCTTACGCAGACACTCCCACAGCCTCTCCCTTACAAACACCATATGCGCATTCGAATGTCTATTTTTGTCATTATGGGCAAATTCTGATCGGTGGGTTTTGTTTCCCCCGTAATTACACACAACAAAGTCTCTGCTAACATGCAGCCGGCAGCCAAACAGTGTGCATACTCAGCATATAAACAGCCACACACACACAAACACTAAGCATACACACAGCACACTGGGAGGCAGTCAGCAGCTTGTGCACTTTCTACCATCAGTAAAAGCACACCTGTCCCAGCTGCTGTTTTGAAGAGAATAAGAGGGAAAGAGGAATGTGCTTCTCTCAGTTTTCCTGTCAGCCCCTCACCCTTCCCAGCCGTCTCTGTTGTCCTCCTCCCTTTACTTGTTTATCCAATTATTCTCATGGTCAGTTACTGTTCCTCCTTTTCTTCCACACTGGCATCTTCTTTTTTCCCCTGTCCTTATCTTCATTGTTTATTTTCCTCTGTCTTTTCCCGTATTGTCTTTCTTACCCACATCTCTGCATTCTTCTGCAGTTTGTCTCCTCCTTTGTATTGCACTCCTCTAAATTGTCTTGGTGGTCTCATGTTTAGATCACGTACAGTGCAAATCAGTTCCATGAATCTGCCAAAGATTTGTATAGATTATATAAGCAGAGAAAAAAAAAAGAATTTCATTGAATAGCAGAATACAACCACAAAATTCACCCAGTTGGCAATTATACTGAAGCTTCTGTTGCAGGTACTTTTTTTTTATTGGTGTGCATGTAAATGCATGTTTTACTCTTTATGTGATTACAGTTGGTGTTATAGGTATTTATGATAAACCACGTGCATCAGCAAGTGGTTTTCAGCTCCCAGGTTCGCCCCCTTGACTTTATCATTAGTGTTTTCTCCTCAGAGCCGGGAGGCTGCACAGCTGAAGAACCTAATGCATGCATCGTATGCTGAACACAGAGACCACCTTCCTTTTTCTCTACCCACACACCCACCCACCCACACACACACACTATAACATGCAAAAATGTGACTCTTGAGCTCTTTCACTGTTTTCAGCAGCTGCTGAAAGATATTTGCTCTGTACCTTGAAGATTAACAGGCAGAACCTCCGGTGTGTCTTAAGGGTTTGAGTGTAGTTCGGTGTGTTCTGTCTCCCAGATTGTTTTTCTTCCTCCTTCTTCCTCCTCCTCCCCCTCTTGCTTCTGCCGCCCTTCAAAATTTGAGCCGTGAGTGAAGTGATATGTGACAGCTAGTCATTAAGCTGTCAGAGGAGAGCCCATGGACCAAAACCCTGTCAGCATGGATGAACATACACATTTCACCTTTGATATAAATCATTTGTCAGGCATCCTCTTGTTTTACTGGCAGAACATATCTGAGACTTACCAGCTGTGCTTGACAGCCGTGGACCCGACAACAGACGCATTGGACGTCTCAAGCGCAACATTTAATTTAAGTCGCATCACTAAAAGTTATCCAGTATTGTTCTTTCCTGGTCTCAAAACTTATTTAGGTGGGGGGTTTTGTTGTAAAACATTACTCATACTGTACACTGAATACAGCATCAAAGCAGGTGAGATTTTCTGAAAAAACTTGTTTAAAAAACAAGCCAAGCAGGTGATGTAGTGTAGTTAATGACTTTCTAAAGAGGTAATGTTTTCTCTCATCTAAAATTGTCACACTGAGACATAAATCCTGTGAAGCAGTGGACCTGTCTGAGCATGCAGTCTCATTTTGGCATCCATCCAGAATGCAGACATATCACAGATTTAGTGTGTCTGTGTGTGGGTTTTGGTTATGTTTCTCAATGGCAACCGGAAAGTGGGATTGGATTTGATTACGCGCATGTGGAATTCTGTGCAGAAAAACACTAATATGTTTTTGGCAAATTTACTATGCCAGTAGCAGTTTTACCGTATTTGGTTTAATTTTTCTAATTCAACCAGTCGCAACTCGTAGTGGTGCTCAGGGGGAGCTGTTGTGCCAGCGAAGTCCACTGTGATGCGCAGAGATTCTGAGGAACAGGAGATGCAGCTATTCGGGGGGATTTGGAGACTGTACTTGCATTAGCAAACATTTCGGTAGCTTCTTGCACTGTATGCACATTTGAAAGTTTGCTACATCTGATTGCATGTGAAACTTATTTTGCATGGCCATCAGCATCTTTATCAGTTTCTCCAGTAAACTCTAAACAGGAAACAAAGTATCAGCTAATCAAATATAGTTGTTTCATATAGCACAAATTATAGCCAATGGTTTATTTTCAGATCAATCAAATATGCAAAGAAGCACAAAATGTTATTTTACCTTTACATAATCAAGTCTGGTCATTGATGACACCAGACCAGTCATACAGATATGTGTCGCTGAGACATTTTTGATTGTAAAACATGTTTCCTTCCATAAATTTGTCAATGTGCTTCTCTAAAACTTTTTGTAGTGGTTTTTTTTTTGTTTTGTTTTTTTGTTTTTTTTTAACAGGAAATGTTAAGGAGTGGCAAAAACAGTGGAAAATTGTGTGGCGTCATTTATGACCCGGAAATATCTGCATATTTTTTGTTTTTGTTTCACTTTTAAACAGTTATAAACAACGATTTGTTGTTAATTATTAACCATCTCATGTAGACTGTTGAAATTTTCTGACTTCATTATAGTTTGTTATTGACAAAAATATTATGGCGCCACCAGTTCATCTATATTTTGGTGTTAAAATGATACTGTTCACTGCATACATAATCTTTTTCAAGTATTTTCCAGACTGTTATTGATACAAAAACTCTAAATACATATTTTTTGTTTACATTAAAAATACTGAAACCTGTGATTAATTACATTAAAACATTTTAAAATATGTTTCCTACATAAATGTAGGTATGGTATGATAAACACAGACAGAGGAATTCCTGTATAAAATATAATGGGGTCATTTTAGTATGTAAAATAGCTTGATCATTGGAGAGTTAGATTTCATTGTCACCAGTGTGGAGCTCTTCTAAATATTCCAGGTTTTTGAATTATTAGTGATAGAATGGATGAGGACGTTATTACCAGCATGATCGCATGATTACGCAATGATTCAACTGAAGCGTCTCAGTCAGAGGAAATCACAACAAAATTCTGTTGAATATGATTGCGTACAGTAACTGCCTTAAGTTTTGTGACGCAGGTTTCCCTCAGGTAAACATGTTTAATCTAAACCGAGCCGTAACTAAGAAATGGTGACGCCACAGGGCATGCAGAGCCCTACACAAGGGAACAACAGAAAAAGAAAGAAAGAAAGAAAAGTACAGGGCAAAGCAGTGTGGTGTTAATGTAGATTTCATCCGTGCCCTGTTGGGTGTATCTTTCTCTTTCTGTTGTGTCCAAAAATGACAAAAGAAGAAAAAGGAGAAGAGGGACAAGAGAGATAAGAGGAAGATTAATATTCTTCCAGGACTAACAACCTGAATAGCAGAAAGATTGGTTCAGAAGAACCAAACAGAAGCTGAAAGCTCCCATTACCTTACACTATCGGGCATGTCATCACAGATTTGTGACCAGACATCTCAGTGTTGACACAGAGTGCACCTGTTGCTGACTTTTTTTTTTCAAACAAAAGAGAGAACTGGACAATGCAGAAGCAATGTTGCCCCCTAATGCTGAATTCTTCCTATTGCACGCTCCTGAAGCAGAAGCACATCGACTCTGATTTGATTACAGCAGCTCCCTTCTGAGGTCAGAAGACGAGGGCAAATTCAGAAAAACTCTGATCTTGCATAATATATATTGATTTCATCTACCTTTGTCTGATGACTAGCCTGTTAAAAACAACTCATTGAACTGGCTTTGTCTGGTATTAACACGCTGTAATGCATGTGTTGAAATCTTTCTGCTGCTGTTGGTATCAGATTTCCCAAGGTGTGTCTTGGCTCTGTACAAATCTGGTCGATTATATTTAAACCCTGTGGCACAAAACATCTACTTTATCCATCTGAGCAGCTCTGGCGCACTTGCCCTTACATGCAGTCAGGCATCACGCACAGTGGTTTTTCCATGACATGCAAACAAATAGGGTTTGTTTTTATAACCTGTCTTAGGCTACTGTTCTGCTGTTTACAGTCAATCAAAATGTCTCAGCTTTTCTTTCACCCACTAGATTCATTTGTATAAATTTTGGGTGTCAGATAAAAACATGTTAGCTGTTTTAAATTTAAGTGAGTTTATTTTGGGTATTCAAATGGAAAGACAGAGACACAATGTTGAGACGTCCTATCACGAGAGCCTGCTTGTGAACGACATTCAGAAAGAGGAGAGTGCTCGAGTACAGAGAAATCTATGCGTTCACATGTACATGTGCTCAAGGGAAGGGAAAAGATCATTTACTGATTATGCCGTAGTACTGTGCAAAACTCTAGAGCCAGCCATCAATAGTTCATATTTTGCTTCACCTTACTTAAATGTTTTTTTTAAGTGGCCTCGTGCAATAATGTAGTTCTTCAGGCTTTTTTTTTTTTGAGGCATTTCAAAGTTTGGCTGCTTTTTCACTCATTTTTAGTCCAGTCCTGACCATTTACAGAAGAATGTTTTTGTTTTTGTTGTTGTTGCATGTTAAGCCCTTTATCATTGGACTGATGAGTCATTCAAGTTTAAAAAGGCACCTAACTCAAGGGATGAACCAGTGTTGTGTCGACACATAACAGACAAGTTGGCAATGAACCAATTTTAAATCTTAAGGCACTTTGTTACTAGAAGCCGGTCGCAAAAACACATCATTTGTTCCTATTTCTCTAGTTGAATCTACAAAAATGTCAAAGATGACACAGGTATAAAATATTATTTGTGTACCAACAAGGTGATTCCCAAAGTTAGCTGGTTAGCTGAAAACGTGGACTATCTTGTGTGTGGCTTAAAAATGACAGCAGATGAACAGTATCTGGAAGTCATGTCTTTAAGAAATAAGAAAAGAATCCTGACAGATGCAATTTAACCTTCAGTTGATCAATGTTGCTCACTGAACCCTCAGAAATAATCTCTGTGTAAGGGAGGCTGTTAAGAAGCCATTCTTTTTCCTATTTTCCCAGAAAAATCAAATAAATGAGGGGTGGCTCACGACTTTTGCACAGTACTGTACATATACACAAATTACAGCTTGCGGCAGGAACATTTTGGCACAAAGTGACTCCATGTCATAGTTGCCAGACTTTTATTGTTTTTCTCTTGACATGATAGAAACATTCTGCCAGCAAGGCAAAGTCTAAATCAGGAGCACTCTGATTTCTGAGATGCTACAGTCTAAAGTCATTCAAGTGCTGTGCTAGAACACGAGTAGGGGGTACAGACACGTCTAAGACAGGACAGGACGAGACAGACGCATACGTACCACAGAAAGGGTGGAAGTCACAGCTCTCTCTCTCATACACACACACACACACACACACATACACACACACGTACCCACAAGGAAATCATATCAAAATACAGTCTGAGCCTGTCATTTTGAAAATACTACAATGTAAACTCTTAGCATTGAAATTATATATAACAGGAAATAAGTAACTTATCTACTATTGTAGGTTTCAAAAGGAATGGGAGGAGGGTGGGGGGTGTCACCTTCTCAGTAATCCACTTCCTTTACCAGATCATTAACATATATGTGTAAATCACTCAAACACCATAAACACAAGACAGGCAGGCCATCAACATTTTTAACTTTCCAAAATGTGACACACTGAAATGTATTCACATGGTTATGTCAGCCAGTATAATGAGAACAGTATTCGTTCAGAAGGTTTCTTTGATTTGTGTTATAATCGGCAAAAATAAAAAATACAGGCAACTGTGAGCATGTTTACGCAGCCAAAAAGCCACACAGTTCTTTTGAAATGCAAAACAGTGACTATATAAAACCAAAACGGAAGCGGTTTAATCGACTACCGAAGAAAATTCGCATTCTCTAATTCTGTTTTATATTCACATTGCTGGAGCTACATAAAATTTTAAGATTAAAAAAAGAATGAAGCATACAGTACATCTGAGTTGTTTTCACAAGGTGACAGTCGGTTATCTGCATATATGCAAGTTATGAATCCTAGTTACACCTGCATGCAACTTATGTTGTCCAATCATTCTGGGAGAAAGTCAGCCAAAAGTAAAGGGAGAGCAGATTTTTGTTGTTGTTGTTGTGTTGCACACAGATTGTTGAAGAGACCCTGTGAACTGAATTCTGCATAGTCTAAAACCACTTTGGCCACAATGTTCTTAGTAGCGTTGTAAAGCAATTTTTGTAATTAAAAATAAAAAGCCAAAAGAGAATTGTGATCATTTCAGGCCAAGTGCAACTGCAAAAGAACATCGGATATTTATATTCAGATCTCAAACAGCACACTGAAAGGGAAACTATAAACGTATTTAGTGGTGACGATTCAGTCAGAAAGCAAAGTCTGACCAGGGTCATTTCACAAACTTTGATCTCTGAATGAACTGTGTCCACAAGCTGTTCATTTACTTAGATTTGTTGCCCTTGTTTGGATGGTTACTCTCCGTGGTGGTGGCTCCTCAATGCTCCGGTTGGCCACGAGGTCCTGCAGCTGCAGGGCTCCGCCACCAATGAAACAAAATGCAGGACACACCGGAGCAGAGCAATCCACATGTCCCTCCCATAGGATACGCAAAGAGTGGGCATCGTAGAAGGTGACTCGTCCTTTGTCGCAATCCAGACACACTCCTAGTCGTGGTGGCAGAGGAGCAGTGTGAGGGTGAGGCATGCTACTATGGCTGCTACTGTGGGAGTGCATTGCTCCCTGGCTCTGGCTGTCACCCTGGCTCTGAGTTTGACCATGTCCTTGAGGAAGCAGGATTTTGCCCATGCCCATAGTGAGGAAGCAGAAGGGAGGGGAGTCCTGGCCATCCTCTGCCCCGCTGTCATGGCCGCTGTCTGGATCACAGCTAGGAGGAGGCAGAAGTAACAGTAAAGTTTGGCTAAATGAGGAAAACTAAGCAAAGCATAACAGTTTCCAAACTAAAAGGCTGGATAAGGTTTTACACTCACTGCTTTATTAGTTACAATATGATTATATTGTTTGGCTCTTCTCAGGACTATTCATTTAATGTTTTGGCAGCTTTGAGATCAGTGTTTTTAGCTTCAGTGAAACTCCTTTACTGTCCCCATTCAGTTTCTTAAATGCTCTGAGTGCTGGTTCCAAACAGCAGTAATGTTAGTGTTGCGTTTACAGCTTCCCCCAAGTGGTCAAAAGTATTTAATTCCGATTTTGGTGTATATGTGGAGGAAGTGACAGTGCTGGCATGGCTCTTATCCATCTGTATACAAGGCACAACATTGAAAGTGTTTTAAATAAACCACAGATACCAATCCATATGACAGAGGTTCATCCCACTGGCTCCCATCTGTGGTTTCAGTGCATTATTTTGTGCATATATTCCGGCATCTTCAATTAATGAGCCTTTAAATCTGATAGGCAGGTTAATGCATATTAGTGTCGAATTAATGGATTTTTCATGTCCTGCAGCCTGCTGTTGTTTCCAGTGATGGCATAGAAATGCTTGCTCAGTAATACACAGCCCAGTTACACCTTCCACACATCCTTTTTTCTTCTCATCCCTGTGATGTGTTCATAGTGCACATATGAATAAAGTTATTGGCGATACTTCGGCATCTAGCTAGCACCACAGAAGACCATAAAAAATTGAAAAGAAAAATTGATTGCACAAATTTGAATGGGGAAGTCCCATACAGTCACCCTAGGATGAGAGGAAATTAGGATGTTTGGGAACTTCCCAGGGACAACCAAACCTCAAGCCTGCCATCAACTGGAAACTGCTGGAACAACAGCGCCACGGTCCACAGTGAAGCAAGTTCACCATAGGCCATAGGTTGAGAGGGTGCAGACCAAGAAAGATGCTTGTGTGCTGGGTAATGGGTTAGGAATGAAAGGATGCAACATTGTTTGTTGGGAATGAAAGTTATCAACCTACAGAGGGCTGAATTCAAAGACACCCCCAAAAATCAAAGTGAGAAAATGATGCAGCAGGCCAGTCCCTTTTGCTGAAATTTCACTGCAATAATTTTTATGACCCCCACATGTTTGTGTGCATGCCTCAAAACTACAGGGCATGCTCTTAGTGAGACTACGGATAATGTCCAGGGAGATCTATTCCCAGATCTGGGGATCTGGGAATAGTGGGGCCAGTCAATGGTATCAGTTCCTTCATCCTCCAGGTCTCCTAGATTGACTGCCTGTCTCCTAGAATCTCCTCAATGCCTTTGAGACTATGCTGCCATCCTTCTGGCAATGACACATATTGATGTGCCATCCTGGAGGTATTCAAGTACCTGTGCAACCCCTGTAGGGTCCAGGTATCGCCTCACGCCACCAGTAGTGACACTGACCCTAACCAAATGCAAAACTAGTGAAAAAACAGTCAGAAAAGATGAGGAGGGGGGGGAAATGTCAGTGGCCTCCACCTGTAAAACCATTCCTGTTTTGGGGGGAGCTGTCTCACTGTTGCTCCTCTAGTGCACCTGTTGTTAATTCTATTAACACCAAAGAATCTGAAACTGATGAACAACCCCCTCTGCTACTGAACTGACCAGATCAATATCCCAGAAGTTCAATTGACTTGATGACTCTGATTAAAGTGTTCCTTTAATTTTTTTGAGGTGTGTGTGTGTGTGAGAAAGAGAGAGAAACAGACTTGTGACTGACAACCATTCTCAAGTCAGCAGTTTAAAAGCATGAGGTTTCGTTACCGCGGGCTGGCCATGTCCTGGGGGAGATGGAACCACTCTTGTAGCTTAGCTTCCTGACCAACTCCTATCTGTAAACAAGACAAACAAAAATTATCAGTCTGCATGTAAGGATAAAAAAACAAAAAACAAAAGCTTATTCACTAATTTATTTTGATTACATCAAACTAAATGATGAACAAGACTTCCTCTTACCTTTACCAGGTAGGAACTAGGCTCTACAGAGCATGCCCAGTAATGTCTGCCTTGAGTGACAGCCAAGTCTGCCACGAGTAGGTCAGAAGTCAAGTGGCAAGATGTGAGTGTGCGGTCGGCAGCCTGCAGAAGAGATAGACCTGGCACACTGCGGGCATAGGTTTGGCCTTTACCCAGTGCCAACCGGTCAGCATGCAAACCCCAGCGAGAGTCCAAGGAAAAACTCAAGACTAATAGGAAGGATAAAGAAGGAAAGAGATGACAAGGAGGGTAAAGGAAAGGATTCAGAAAGGAGGAAGAGTTAGATCCTGCAGCTCGGACAGAGTGAGACTACAGTACGTCTAAACAGAAGATGAAAAAGCAGCTTTTTCGAACAATTAGATCGTAAAAGTTTTTGAATGAATTATTATTTAGAATCGAAAAGGAACAATGGACCAAATGTACAAACACAAATGATTTTGAAAAGTGCAGAAAAAACAGACCTGTGGCATGTAAGACAAGCAGAAATAGCATGACTGGGATGGCACTGGAATGCAGAGCAAATAAAGGAAGGCTTTTGCAGAAACTAAAACAATGGGGATGGAGGAAATCAAGGGATGGAGAGAAAAGAAATACCAGGATTAGTTGATCAGTTGAAAAAAATGGCTTCTGCAATATGAATATTGGGGAAAATACATAATTTTTTAATCTTCCAATAAGAGTGGCAAGATGAAGAGTTTGTATAGACACAACTGATGATGTGTACATATCATACCAGGTGCCGGTGGAGTGTGGAGGTAAACCTCTTCACTGTACTCTCCAAAGCCAGCCTTGTTGCAGCCTCTCACTCTCAGCACATACACGCTGTCCATCTGCAGACGATCAACCACAGCACTAGTCCCCTTCACTTCATCTAGGCGCTGCCAGGCTGTGGCAGAATTAGGGGATCTGATGCCACCCCACATGGCTGCAGCTCCTCCTGCTCGTCGCTGGTATTCAACAGAGAAGTGCCACGCTGGAGCTGAGTCCAGAGGGAGCCGCCAGCATAAAAACAGCTGGTCGTAAGCTAATGTCTTCTGAGTGTCGATGACTGGAGCCAGTGGGGCTGTGAAGAAGAAAACACACACAGATATGCAGATATAATATAAAGTATAGTATAAGTATAAGTATAATAACACTTTAATGCATCATGTATTACAGGAACACAGAAGCTGACAACCCACCTTGTATGAAGTCCAAACTGTTTATGATCTTTATCTCTTTGGATGCATCCAGTTGAAAGTGTCTGAAGGAGGGATCAGCAGCAAGAGAGAAACACTGGAGATTTTCTATAGCCTTCACCAGCCTAGAGATCAGAGATTAAATTAAAAAAGAAATTAAGAAAAAAGAAAAGATATCAATTTAAACGTAACTTGAATTCAGGATTGAGCGGAATCTTTTACCTGTTGTGTGTTATTCTTGCAGCCTGCACAAAGCAGGGTGGATCTGTCTCTTTGAGCAGCTCCTGAGTGTAGGTCATCAGACCTGCCTGCTCCAGCAGGCCTTGCTTCTCAAAGACCTGAGTGGACAGGGCCTCCTCCTTTCTGCTACGGGATCCCTCCAGGCCCAAGGTCAAAGACCCCTGGCGCTCAGCTACAGCTGCTCCCAGCTCTTGGATACAGTGAGTCAAGTGCTGTAGAGCCACTGCACTGTTGGCCTGCAGAAAGACAGAGGACACAAAACAATGGGAAAAAATGAAGACAGACTGGAGAGACTGCTGCTACTGATTGAAAAATCACGATGAATTTGGAATGACATTTACACATTTCAGAGACAATGGCTTATCTATAACCAATACACATGTGCCATAGCACTAGGGCCATAGGCCTCTAGAGGCCCCAGTAGTAATACTTGTCCCTTGAGCTGTAGTTACAGCAAAGTGTTTATTTAAACTCAATTTGGATTCATATAATATTGAAAGATCACAGTGGCTCTAAATTCATTGAAAGAATGTATTGTTATACTGTATTTGATGCTCAAACAAATATTGTTGCACCTCTACGTAGACTGAATGCCTACTTTAACAAAGCAGAGATAAAGCACACCTCCATGTGTTTGATGGCAGCCTCCAGTTGAGTGATCTGACTCTGTATTGTCTCCTGGTTTGCCAAAATGAAGTTGACTTCCTTAGTAATCTTGTCCTGTAAAACCAAATGGAAAGCTTCCACTGCCATGCTGCAAACATCAGGGCGGTATCACAGTTAAACCATGCTAACGCTACCCTCAAACTAACCTTGAGTGCCTGGTAGGCCTGTGCTATAGGCAAAACCTTGTGTCCATGGTGGACCCGACGTAGCTTACAAAGTGGACACAGCAACCTCTGGCAGGTACGACAGTACCACTGCAGTCTCTCCTGCTCATGCTCTGTGCAGGTTAAAACCTAGAGCAAAAAAAAGGGTTAAGGCACAAGAAGGGAAGCTACTGTGTACCACATACAAAACACAAAAACAAACCAACCTTTGGCCTGAAGTTGTTGGTAGGTAGAATGTGTTCATGCTGAGCTCGAGGAGTCCCCCAGGGGTGGTAGAGTTTGAAACACTCATTGCAGAAGTTGGACTTGCAGTCAGCGCAGCCCTTGGTGGCCTCCAGAGACTGAGGAGGCTTACAGAAACTGCACATGATGGCTACGCTGCCCAGACTTACTGTGTGCCTGTACCTAAAGGACAGACATGCGTGTACAGAGATAAGAGCAAGGCTGGGATAATTCTGCAGCGGCAAAGAAAACAAGCAAAGAATTAATCAACTTAAGAATGAGAATAATGGACTCATCTAACTGTGGCCTGCTTATTTCAGTAGTTAGAGAAGGCAACTCTTCAACTGCCTGACCTGGATACATCACCAGCAGCTGCCTTGTTAGTGCATCCTGCGCACTAAAACATGCACCGTCACACTTTCCCGACCAACAGCAATGATGCTAGGGGAGAGAGCAGCGGCACTCATCAAACTGCTGCGCATGGAAGTGCCTCTCCCTATAACTCTCTCTCGCCCTGTCTCACTGTTTCAGAAGCAGCTCCTCTCACTTTGATCTCCTTTCTTTGAACTGATTAGAAGAGGGGATAATCACATTAACGAAGCCTGAGAAGTGTTTTAGTCCAAACTTGCTCACATAACTTGGTGGAAAAAACACGAACAGTTTAACCGCTGTCGTCCCACGGCACGCCGCAGTTTCGGAGCTGTCCCTGCAATCTGCTCTTGGATCAGGAGTAAAGGAAAGATTCATCACTGCAACTCATTCCAGCAAATGATTTCCTGTCTCATTTACAAAGCACTATTGGCTTAACTCTTCATTCGCTGACTTTTCACATTGCCTGCACGATTGGTTAGAGGGTTTTTCTGAGACTATTACAGCTCCTACGATGAGACATTCCCACTGAATAAAATAAAGCCGGGTGACCTGAGGTTCTGATGTGACAGTATTTACATGATATTCACTATGTTTCTGTCAATGCATACCTCTCCACAATGCGCTCCAGAGTGAGGTTGCGAAGGCAGTCTGTCAGGCCTTTTTCTCCGAGCTCCACATCCTGCTGACAGGAAGGACAGGGAAACAGCATGGGGGGATGGGTCTCCTTCCGCCGTCGCCCCGGGTATGTCCCACACACTGGGAGAGTGATGCAGGTGTGGGGATAAAGGGGAAAGAGACACAGACACAGGGGAATAAAAATGCAAGGTTTGTATGGGGCTGTGGAGATAGTGTGTCAGGACGTTAACAAAGGTGGACTGGAGAGAAAAAATTAAAAAGTGAGGCTCTAATTTGTCTCCACATTTGCACAGATCATCATGAAAAATAAAAGGTTCACTGTGGAGGAAAAACTATTTGCTTACATATACACCTTGGCAGCACACCTGCTCAGCAGATGCCTACTCCCTTTCTGGTCTCCTTAAGCTAGAGACTCTCTGACTCTATCTTTTTGCTCTACATGCACTTAAATAAGTCATGAGATGAATGCATAAATCTCTAAATGGGCAGCAGGATGCTGATGTGTCTGCTAAATCTTCTATGACACTCTCATGCTATGATGACAATGACATCATCATCTTTGACACCATCATCGTCTTTGGTGATTTAGATGCCAAACACACACGCATGGATACACAGATTGTTTCCTTTACCTGTTCTAAGGACCCGCTCTAGGCGATCAGGCGTCCTGGGTGCGGGTCTGCGTGTCTGTCGTGGGGAGCGCGTGCTGGGCGTGGAGGATGGTGAGTAAGGCTCTGGAGGGAGGTCTGGAGGAGGATAGCCTCTTTGTACCAATACCTCAGCTGCACAAAGCAGACACACACTGTGCTGGCAGGGCAATAGGATGGGCTGCTTCACCATCTCATCACACACTGGGCAATGCAGCTCCTGTTCCATGCTCTTCATGTTGGACTGGAGAGGAGGACAAAAGAGGTTCAAGAATGAAAAAACAGCTGAATCACTAGAATAAATAAGGAATCACCTGCTCTATACATCCCGTACCTCCTGAACCCATGTATAGGCAATGTGTAGGAGTCAAGAGGGAAAAGGGGGAGATGAAAACTGGTTACGTAGGCTGGGGCTGGATATATAGAAAGCAGAAAGGGCCAAAGTGGATGAATAGATAGCTTTTCCTGAGTTGTGGTTGGTGTTATCCAGCCTCTAAAGAGGAATGCTCATCTAGCTTTACCTTTACCCCTTTACAAAATCTAGGCACACGTTAGTCAGCTCTGTGAATTAGGAAGCAGTGAAATTTATAAAACAAAAACAGGATTTTTCTGCTCATTCTGCCCACTGGCCTCAGTTTTACTGCATGTGGAGGCCTCTTTTTATTGCTGCAGCTTCTTAAACGCAGCATCCCGTTTCTATGACAACGTGCATCTTCTCATCATGTGCATCATGAGCATTTTAACCTACTACTAGCCAAAATATTTATTTGATTTTAATCCTCAAACACTTAATATACTACAACTTTGTTATTATTATTATTTTGTGCTTACAGTGGCCCTGTTTTTTCTTTCCAGCCATGCTGCTAGAGCATTTCCATTTCTCGAGAAGCCAAAAAGACCTTCCAAAGGAAGAAATGCCACACATTCCTTCATCATGAGTCCACATATAGGTAATATAGAAACTGTATAGTTAAATATACAAGCTGAAAACAAAAGACATCTACGATATCGTTGAAAAAGACTACACATGGTTAAAAATGGCTAAAATGAGCGTCACGCTTACACTAATGCGAAACAGCGCGTCCATGATAGAGGTAAAGGTTTGTAAGTCCGCTTCTGCCATGCTCCCTCGATGCAAACGTCTCTACGATGCAGAAGCGGATCGCTTTCTGTCTGGAGGAACCCTGAGCAGGGTCACCGTGCCGAGGTAGAGCAAGCCCGGGCCTGGACTGATGTAGCCGTGTTGGAGGCGTGCTATTGCACACACGCCGATTCTGTGCCGTCTGTCTCAGAGCAACGAGTCCACTCCACGTAGCAATCAGATGGGAGGAGGTGGCGTGGAGTGGGGGGGATTTGGACTGGTTTAGACTACAGCTGCCACAGTCGCATTGCTCAAAGACCGTTCAACACACTTAAAAAATAACTTGGCACAATTATATTCCAAATAGATTTATTTTACCTTAATGTATATGGAGAACCTGCCAATAAAAATGTCCAATCTCCCAATAATATTGGCATAACGAAGATTGGCAAACAGTATTTTTTTTAAACTCATGGCTTTCTCGGTTTGTCTTGCCAACAGCTTAAATAATTTGCAGCCCAGTTTTTTTAAATAAACCTCCAGCTCCGTAAACGCGTAGCTCCTCCATAGTACTGTTTTTGCTTGTTGTAGTGTTTCGTTTTGTCGTGAGGTGGCAGTGTTTTGTTTTTTTAAACACACACGCACACGCACACACACACACACACACACACGCACAGGCGCTTCCTCTTAAAATGTTCGTGTCCGGAACCTTTGAATGTTGCTTGCTCGTGCGGTGGGTCCGTAATACTGGATGTACTCGATAGCTGCTTGTTGTAGCAACCGCAGCATCCGCCTTTCGGATCATAATCGCAACAGGGGGAAAGTGGACTAATTTATCTGTATTTTATGCGGAATACAAATTATAGCAGTGATATGCAAGGAGGCAGAAGTTTGTGTTTATTTAGAGAAGTCATGTTTACGCTGCAGTAATTTTTTTTTGTCTTTATCGCTAACT
>VUQK01043561.1:15058-40135 GCA_015106715.1 Bujurquina vittata | reverse complement strand
GGCAGGGGGGGGATCGCTGAGCGGTGACCCGCAAAATTGGAGGGGGGGGGGTGGCTGCTGGGTCGATGAACCACTTCTCTAATGTCCCTTTTTTCATCAGCAGCAGGGGGGGAGAGAGGATAATCTTGCACTCCCTTTTAGAACATCTAATTGGCAGCATTCACACCTCACTACACTTGATCTCTCTACAGTAAATTGTCACAAGTGAAAATCTGGTTAACAAGTCGGGAAAAGAATGTGAACCTACTAGGTTGTCACCAATGTGGATGACACAGCTATAATGGCACCCAGCTCAGTTTGTCGGGTGGCTACACGAGGCGACTGGTTGTACAGTATACCTGGTCCTCTCCAAAGATCCAGGGTGGTGTGTGGAAGCTCATAACAGGAAGAAAGGCTGCAATCTCCAGCCAGCGGATGAACAACTCATCATCCGTGACCAGGTCTCCAGACAGGGAGCCACCTGCACAAATCACAAAGCAGTTAACAGTGTCCATTTGATACACTTCTGGCTTTTCAAATTTGTAGATTTAAAAAAAAAAACACATTATGCAAGTTGCTGATATATTTTTAAAAGACAAATCTATCATTTTGGATCTGATTTATATAATTAGTTTTATTTTGTTAGGCAGTGTAGGCTACAACATTATATTAGAAAAATCCTGATGCAACTCTCACACCTACTTCAGTAACGGACGGTCTCTATTAAATTAACAGCTTGAAATGTTTCATGATAGTCTGACTGTATGTACGGCCTCTTTAGTGTCTCTGCGTTAGTGACGGCTCCCTGTTTCCCCCGCTTCATGGCACTGGTTTTTTCAGAGACATCGACTATCTGACTGGCTGGGAGGCACCATCAGAAGAATTTGGATTATCACAAGTAAACGTGTTTTTGTGTCAGACACCAAAAACACAGCTTCGCCACAGCCACACAAATCAATGGCTCTTTTCTAGTTTTTACAAAAAGGCAAAAATATCATTATATGATAAAAAGGGACCCAGAGGCTGTGGTATTACCTACTGCATCAGGAATGAGGAAGTTGTATCCCAGCAAAGTGTGGTGCATCAGGTTGGGAATGATAGCCTTAAGGCCCATTGGGCTCCAATCAGACTGCAGGGGGGTCATCTTTACAAAGAGGGGCTTGTGGCTCGACCTGAGATACAGAAAAAGTCGTCATAAACATGAGTGTGCCTTACAGGGAGCAACGCCAATGTCAGTTTGTTGACAGAGTACCGTGTCCCTGCAGTCATGATGGTGGAATCTCCTATCCTGGTGGCCAGGTCAGCCAGCAGGCTGATGTAACTGTCTCCACCCAGATACTGCGGTGGCCGAAGTGTCTGCTCCTCAAACAGATTCCCCTCGCCCCCTTCCAGCATGATGTACTCCATCCCTAAATGGGCCTGTAGGGCTCCCACCCTGTCCAGGAACCAGCTCACTGCTCCTGGATTTGTGATGTTCAGCTTTACACAGAACTTTCCTCGCCACTGGCTCATCACAGGGATCTGGATGGAGGGACAGAGGCAACTGCATTCTAATTGGAGTTTATTTTATGCTGCTATTATTTTCTCTATGGATAACTGAGTAATTATAAACCACAGTGCAACTGCTGTTGCAATTATAGATTTCCTGGATTTGTCCATGTTGCATTTGTGTTGCTCTGCTTTTTATCAAACTGGAACTGACGAATGGAGAGAGTCTGCAGTGCCAGAGGAAAAATATCCCCAGATCTCTGTCTGGTTTCATGTTTGATTGAATAAAGTGTTCTAGTCGGTTGAGGAAAGTTCACTGTCAGGAGAAACTGCACTTAACATGAAATGAGAACGTGGAGGCTTTTTAAAAATCTCTTCCACAACAACAAACAAAATGAAAAGACATAAACCTCAGCTACAAAAGTTCAAATGTGGGGTACACACTTCTAAGTGGTTTACAGCATGATAGTGTGTGCCTCTCACGCCTCACCAGCTGTCCCTGAGGGGTTGAAGGGAGACTGAGCCAGTAGGCCTCAGTGCCATCAATAAGGGAGGTGTGGAACTGTGTGGTGTCCACACCCAGGAAAGGGGACAGGGTGATGGAAATGTTAAGAAGCTTGACAAGTGGGAGGTCCCTGGTCAGTCTCTTGGACATCCCCCTTTTCCTGCTGTTGAGGTAGTCATGGTCCTGCAGAGAGACAGAAACAACAGTTCTGAGCATCAAGAGTTTAATGGTGCCATGAGCAGACTCCTTTGTAAGGCTGCTTTGCACACTTGTAGCTGTGGCAATATAACCTCTGTCAGAACCATTTGACATATGTTCTAATCCTTTGGGACTTTCATGTTCAGAGGCAGACAGAGATTTTGCATTACATAACTGTGGAACAAAACTTTTTAAGAATATGAAGACTGGCCCCAGAATAGGAAATTGCTGTGGGAAGAAAGGGTAGATTAGATCATATTGTGTTTTCTGTAATCGCTCATTTCTCTGCTTTTTTTTTTACCCAGAAAAAGTCAAATACAAAGAAGATGAAATAATGAATTGGATTCTGAGGTGCTATTTATATTTCAGCTTCGAGCTGGGATCATTTGCTCCAGTTGGCTGAGGTCCCTTCACCAATTCTTTGCCATCCTACAGTTACCGCACTCAAAGCAACCTAATATCTATTAGTAGAGGCTCTGTTTGTCTTCTCTCAACTATATTTGTTTTGTAATGGAACATCACCAGGTGTTGACACTTGACTGTAGTCCAGTGGTGTTGTTTCTGGGCAGTTTGTAATAAGATTCAAGGAAAGGGACTGGATGAATGTGAAACAAAAAGCAAAAAAAATTCTGGTATTGCAATGAACAGAAAAAAGATATCTTTACGAAAAGCACGCTAGCTATGGGCAAGTCTGTCCATAAATCAGGCAAGAATATCTGAAAACACATTTGATGACGGACATCACAAAGTGTGCCGAAAATATATTGTGCATTTTGTGGAACTAAGTTTCTACATAAAGGCAAAAAGCCCCAGTCTGCAGTTCCATGCTGCAACTTTTCACTGAACCTGCCCTCCCTCTGCCCTTGTTCCCTTCCTCCAACGCTCTGGAGATCCACTTAAGAAAACTCTTTCATCTCTGTCCCTGAACAGTTGTGGGCCTCTGACCAGTGAACCCTCACCAGCTTTACTGCCTCCACGGTTGAAGAAGTGGATTATGAAAATCTGCAGCTACACTGTGGAAGAAATGGATGAAAAAAAAATAGGGATGACATGCATCATTCTATTCAGTGCAATAATACATACTTCAGTAGTAAAAGAAGAGAAGTGTTAAAAATAGAAGCTCCATAAATTGGAGATGACTACAACTGGACATAATGGATGCATGCCCCCTGTATATAGCTATATGGTCAACACCATGTGGACACTTGCAATGTTTTTTGATGTAAAAATACAATTTTAAGTTTAATACAATTTGATAATATAAAAAATCAGCATCTGTGAACTTCTCAATGCGATGAACAGATGACAGTTGGGATGCCAATTAGCAGATCGGGAGAGAGCGATATTTTAATTTGATTGAAGGGGGTGGGGCTCTTTAATATTAAAAGAGGCACTTGTATAGATTGGTAGTAAGTTAAAGAGACAGGGTCATTTTATAAAAAAAAAAAAAAAATTCAACTTAAACTTAACTTGAACTTGTAAATCTTGGGTTCTGCATGTTCAATGTGCAGTTTAACCAATGAGATTTTTGTCCTACCTGGATCGGGCCCGCCTTTGAAAAATATTTTCACAGCTGAAACTCAACTCTGTGAATTTTAGCTGTGAAAGACTTTAAAGGCTGGGAGAACACAAAGCACAGTTCAGTAGCCAGTGTGTGTCTGTATCATGTACCATATCAGAGAGGAGGGTGGTGGAATGTTCATTGAGGCTGATGACTCCCTCCCCCAGCTGGTGTCTCTTCAGACGATTCGAGAAAGTCCTCATCTCCCTCTCCACCTTCGGCCCTGAATCCATGTTGGTGAGCAGCTTCCAGAATGGCAGCCTGCAGCCAGCGCACACAGAGGAATCACACAGGACTAGTCAAACACAGTTTATGGCTCACTAAAGTCTCAATCAGTGCTCACCAACCACACCAGTGCACCACTGTTATGATAGCCAGAAGTGATGCAGAGAGAAATTTTTCATCTCGTCTAATCTGAATCTAAACTGAACTAACCGCAGTGCTTTCATGTTGGGCAACTCCCTGCTGTGCTCGGAGAGCTGCTGCACTGCTTCCTGGTGGGCAGCTTTTACACTGTGGCCCACACACACAGTGTACTGCAGAGGGAGCCGCTCCATACTTGGAAGTGACTGTAGGCAGAACTGCTGTCTGCTGTCCAGCCCAAGCTGCAGGGGGATCTCAGGAGAGACAAGCACTGCGACACCTGCATGGTGGGAAGCAGAGAAGAACGGGCGCAGGTCATTAGCTTACATTATGCTTATCTGACCAAATCTTGCCTTTGGGAGTCAAATAAACAGACATAAAATAAAGTCACAGTCCAGGTCATACACTGATGCAAAGGAATAGTCAGGCAATTCAAACAGTTACGACTTAAAGAGGTAAAGATCAGTGCAAATAAGACGGTCCAGTGCAGATTCCACTTATATGACATAGTGCATGAGTATTACTGAGATCAGTATGAGTATGATGGATGGAGTGTTGTGGGAGGTAGAGTGTAGCCTGTGTCAGCTGATATTGCTCCACTCAGATGTAAGAAAAACACTCCCCAGAATGAGATATAGCAGCAGACGGGTGGATGAGTTTACCCTATGACTGCTGGCAACTTCTAAGTAGGTAGGTTACACTGCAGACCAGTGAAATGAGATTCAGGTATAGCCTGGAAAGTGACACTAAGAGTAAAATATAAATCTTTTTAATTTGTTCATCTTCTTTAAGGGCTTGCTTTGGGCAAACATAAGCACTGAATGACCCCTGCGTCTCTTATTCCCCCTTTTTTAATGACAAAGCCAACAAGAAGAACACTTGAAATTAAATGTGTCAAATTTATCCTCCTAAAAGCTTTCAGATAAGAGATTTCTCCTACTGTATGTATATGCAGCCTGTCAGAGGCTGTGTGCAATGATAAGATTATGTGTAGCTGAAAATTGTGTCTGCAGATGTAGTTGCCCTGCAAGG
This sequence comes from Bujurquina vittata, assembly GCA_015106715.1. Classification (NCBI taxonomy): domain Eukaryota; kingdom Metazoa; phylum Chordata; class Actinopteri; order Cichliformes; family Cichlidae; genus Bujurquina; species Bujurquina vittata. Next base: position 35,009 of record VUQK01043561.1, on the reverse strand, counting down.
AATGCCCCGTCCCTCTCAGGTTACCCTAACCCTCACCACTTCTCCCCTAACCTGACTCCCACCTTCTCCCTCCCAGCTTTAACAACCTTCAATTCCTCTGCGCGCTGCTCGGCTATGGTTCTATCCCAGCTAAGGTCAGCAAAAGCAAGGCCAATCTGAGCTATTAAGACAGACTCTGACCTCGTAGTGAGATTTTGCAAAAGCTGCTCAAAGTAACCAAATTAGGGTTTGAGATTCGTAGCCAATCAATGAACGGATTAGACAGTCTGAGAAGCCTTGGCTCATTTTAGGCTCTCTCCAGTTTCAATGGGCTTACTGTTCTCATGGAAGCAGGGACCCTGAGCAGGCAGGATACTCATGTCCCGGTTCATAATCAGATTAATAGTTTCAGAGATCAGTATTTAAAAGCCTTGTGAGGAGCCTTCAACCTCAGAGTAATTCCCACGTGTTTGCAATGGATAATGTCAAAGAGATACTTGTAACACCTCAGCTGCCTCTCACAAGGTATTAAGTCAACATCCACCTGTTTGTTACACATTTATAAATGGCAGATAAAGGTAGATTTTATTTAGGAAACATTTGTGATAAGCATTCTTTTTGATGTATTCCTGACACATTTAAATGTTTTAAATTTAAAAAAAAAAAGGAGTGGAATGGATGCAATTGAAAATTAAATATTGATAAAGCAAAGGTGCTTAATAAAACTGCACAGTTCTATATAAAGTGGTTAGTGGAGAAAATGTTGTAGATTTATGAAAGGCTGGAAGTGGAAAGCAGGCAGTGGAAATAGACACAAAAGGACTACCCGGCAGCCTCGGAGACCAATGCGGAGATCGAGCTGCAAACAGTGGCTCTCACTAAAATGCAAACAGGGTGGAAAGTGGAATTGAATTTGCAAGCATGACTTCTTGGATCATGTTTGATTTTTACTGGAAATGACACAGCAGAGCCTCAAGGAAATGAAACAATCTGATCTCAAACTGCTGTACCTGTTATTAAATCTCGGATTAAATGTACATTTTTTTTAAAAGTCTTGTGTGTTTATGAAATGTTATGCTTTTTGTTATGCTCCCACAGTGGGGGTGCCCAGGAGACAAAGCTTGGACCCTATTTTTAAAGCATTTTTAAGGCTTCCCATGATTTTTTTTTTGTTACTAGTTCTCAAAAAGTAAAATCTTATGCCTGACAGAAAGTATCCTCTCACCTTAAAAGCATCAGTTAATGTAAAAATGTCACAAGTTTGCTGTGCAGATTGGATTGATTTGACACACATTCCTCAGTTTCGTAGCTGTTGAGCGAAAACGCAAATTGAAAAAAAACCCATCAGATATATGTGTGTACATACACGGATGATTTCAGACGTGAAACTGCAACCGTCCAAGCAAAACAGTGCAGAGCGTACAGTTCCAGGAAGATGCTTTCCTTGTGCTCATTCAATCTGAGCTGAATAACTGCAGGTGGTAGCAGAGGCGACCCTGTGCACCTCCACCGGGCTCAGGAAGGTCTCAGTGTGGCGTCTGAGCTCTTGGAGAGTGGCTGATCTGAAGGACAATGCTACTGTCTGACTCCCTGCTGCTGTGTACCAGATGAACTCCGCTCCTTTACCTGTCATACTTTTACTCTTATTTATGCCGACTGTGCGAAAACTGTGCATTCAGACACCAACTCTGTGTGTGCGTGTTTGAGTTTGTGTGTGTTAGGAATGCACTTAACAATGGAAATTTAGTTTCCGTGCCCAACCTCAAGAAACTGATGGCCACAAAACTGGGACATTGCCATGGCAGTAAATTTCCAATCCCACTTATTGAAGAAATAATGAAACACTAAAGAGACTCTGTCTGCTCGACTCCTATCATCAATCAGTTTTATTGTTCCAGGGGTGAGACGCTGTGTTCTGTACAAACATTGCAAATGTGTCCTTTTCACTACCAACAGATTAGATTAGACAAACCCTGAAAGCTAGTGGTAGCTGATGTCATACATTTTGTTTGGCTTCGGTGTTGAAGTTAGCAAACTGTTTAACTCATATTAGGAAATTCTCACTTAAACACAAAGTTCCCTAAAGTTCAGGATTAAAGAAAGGAAAGGGAGCTGACCTGAGCAACCAGAGACAAGAAGGTTGATACTGCAACTACACGAGAGCACAGAAGATGTGCCATTAATGCGCCATTTAAAACGTCCTGCTTCGATCGCTTGCTTGTTGCCCTTCATGAAAAGTATAGGAGGTCAACTGTGGAAAATGTTGTGGGGTGATTTTCATTCAGTAGTTCTCTCATACAGGAGATGACAGCTCGCTTTTAACAAAGCTTCAGCTGGCTAACGGTGTCATTCTTGAAGTGTTTCACATCTTACTTGTCCGGGAGTGCCGAGGTTTTGGGGCAGCTGCCCAGGGACCTCCTGGTGACCTATTGAGCAACACAGATGAGTGTTTTGGAGCAGCTTGTCTCCTTGTGTGCTACGTTTGACATCTTGATCTCAGGTTGGTATTTAGTCTTTGCAACGTCAAGACAATCGCGAAAGGCCTACAGTATAAAAGACATCTTCTTTGGGGGTTTCCTTGCTTCCTGTTCTTTTGCTTTTCATGAAACTGGGTGATGGAAATATGTTTTAGTTTGAACTCTTCTCTCCCTTTTCAACATAAATCTCTGTTTTATTAGATAAACTTGATTGCTGTCATTATATGAAAGAATAAACTAAATCTATGATGATTCCTTGACTTTTATCCCCTTTTTCCTTGTTTGCGCTTGACTGGTTACCTTAAAGATACCAAACAAGAAATGAACTGGGGCAATAAACTATCAACCCACTTAGGAAAATGCAATTAGAGACAGAAGTAAGGAAAAATAATTAGATGTTTATGGTAAAGGAGAGAAAACCATGAGCCCATGGGTATAATAGTGGTATAATAACCCAGCGAGCTGTCGTAAAGTGTCGTGAGTCTAGCAGAAAGTATGTCCTGTGACATTCACTTCATGAAGAAAAAAAAAACTTTTTAGGAACACAGGATTAATAACTGGCTGGTAGTTACACATACAGTATAACACGTCACTTTTTAGAAGCTAGCAGGATTGTTCTGAACCATCAATTGGAGAACTTTTGATGAAATCCAATGAGGCTGTCTGCTATCAGTATAAAGTATCTGCATACAAGGCCATAAAACAATGACGTTCTCTGTATTTGATGACAGAAATGCTGGCTAATAATTCACTGCTCATTTTGGTGCCAGCACAAAACAAAGACTAGCATTCAAATTCCTAAATCATACCTGTGTTTGGATGAATTAATTAGACACACATTGGATATAAATAGTGTTTCAAATAGTCATTTTAGCAAACTAGTCTCTTATGTTTGCTTTACTGCTAAAGATCTCATTATATTTTACATGAGATCATATAATTTGCTAGGACACGAATAAAGAGAACAGTGTTTTCATCTGTTACTTGTACCTGTCTCCAGTATTGCAGTACATGATTACTGTCTTTTCGAACACGTGCAGTATTCACATGTCAAGCCTTGGAACAGCTAGTTGAGGAAAAGTAGGACTAAGCTGTGGGAGATCGTCTACTTAATATTCCATTGTTATTTTTTTTCATGTAAATGTCACTTTAGCAAGAGCTAATCTGTTCTTACTAGTCCAGTTGTTTTTGAATGGATAAAGACAGGTGGGGCTGTGATAAGTTCCTCAAGTTGGAAACGCTCTCAAATGTCACTCAGCTGCATGTCGGCATGCTGTATCTCTATCCTCCAGTTTCTCCGCCTCTGTTTTGTTTTGCTACTCCTTGCCTCTCTTCTTGATTCTCTGTTTAATATCAATGATTACTGTACAGTGTGCTGGCTTTACTTTGCTCTGTTGCTCTACATTTCAGTCTGTCTATCATGCTCTTTAACCATCCCCAGGAGTCCTCTTAAGTTAGCAATGTCAGCTCACGGCTCCGTTCTGCCCACCACCCTTATAATGTTCTCCTTTGACTAACTAGAGTTAGTGTAGACAGGTCTCATGCAAAGGCCAGTGGGTTCAAACAGCTGTGAAGCCTAATATTACATTAAAACTGCAGTTCCTCCAAAGTAGATTCAGGAAGGCAGCACAGATGAAAGTGTTGTCAGTCCATTAATAACAACTAATACATGTTTTACTTTTTTATTAGTGCTGCCTTTCCTGAATCTGCTTTTTGAAGAAACAAACACACTAGAGTTCTTTTTTCACCCCCAAATCAAATTCAGCGCTGGTGATGCAAAGCAGTTTTTCTTTACAGCGCACGAGCCATCAGAGTACGTCCAAAAATGGTGCAAGTGCATTGTGAGTGTGTTTACACCTGCATACGGTGCTGCGCACTTGCAGCTAACTTGTCATGCTGAGAGCAGCACATGCTTTGCTGTGGACAGCTGGATTTAAGGGCAGCTTTTCCTAAAATGAAAGTTTTAGTGCTGGCGAAGAGCCGCATTATGCCGCATAATAAAGAGTGAATGAGTTTTGTATTATGTGTAATTTGTGTCATTTTTTTCATGCTGTGTTCATTTAGATTTGATTGATTTACATGAAAGCTGAATAAACATTTCAATGCACCCCCGCCCCCCCTCCAAAAAAAAAGAAAAAAAAGAAAAACAGGAACAAATCACTTTTTCCTGATTAAACTTTCACATAGTTGCATAACCTCACAAATCCCCATAATGGCATCCACACATGAATGTGGATTTTCTTCTCCATAAAAACTGCTGTAATTGTTTCCTGTCCCACTACTATTACTCATAACTCTAAAGCAGTTATGACCCCAACACATCATAATATTTATAGCTGATTTTTCAATAGTTTTTATTTACATTACATTTTTTTTTAATTCAGTTCTGGTTTATTTTACTCATTTAGTTCTAGTTTTTTCTTTTTCTTTAGTATATTTGTCAGTAACATGAACTTACACAATGGAATACACATGACAATACAGACACAACACTATGAAGGCAGTTGTTTCAAAGTTATGACATAATTCCAAAGCCTTCATTGCTATTGTTATTTTTGTATGTTTTTTTTTACACTTAGTTTTACTTTTGTCTATCTTTTAGTTTTATTATTTGTACTTTTACTTTGGTTTTGGTTCACTATGATAACCTTGATCGTAGCCTTGATCATGTTGCATTTTAATCTGCCGTAGCTCAGTTGGTTCTTTGTCTGAGCTGCTGGGAAGACGAGGAGGCTAAATGCAACTGATGAAGGCTGATAGCCTGACGTTTCTGGATGAATATAAAGTGTTTTGCCTCGTGCAGCTTATATAGAATAAGATTAATCATTTATTCAAAGGAACACGCCAGTATGATGCACATAATGTGCAATGTGTGTGTTACAGAAATGGAAGACTGCAAATTAAGGTAAAGGACAAAAACAGCATGCAAACTACTGTGAATCTCCCACACTGGAATTACTCCATAACTGGATATAAACTGTATTGCTCTCCTTTCTTTGGGTAGTTTGCATGTTCTTGTCATACCTGCATGGATTCTCTCTGGTACCCTGGCTTCCTCCCACTGTCCAAAGACATGCAAGTTGGATTGGGTGGTAAATCTAAATTGGGCATTAGTGTGAATGTGAATGAGTGTGTGTCTCCCTGTGTCAGCCCCTGTGACTATCTGGCGATCTGTCCAGGGTGTACCCCACCTCTTGCCCTAGAACAGCTGGGATAGGTTCCAGCCTCCAATGACCCTTCCATAAGTGGAAGAAAATGGATGGATGGATCTTTGTTGCAGTTTAAGCAAATGTAACATTTCTATTTGCAGCTTAGTGATGTAATATGGAGTATGCTACAAAAGTTACTTTTCTCGGACTGGAAAGGTGTCAGTTTACCACGCAGATTATATTGTTTGCAAATAAGGCAAACGTATGAAAGTTAGATTGTTGCGATCTGTGGGACAGATGTCCCATATCTGAAGGTAGCCTAAAACAAAGCGTTGGAATGTTTGGAAAATATCCAACCTACAGGAAACAGCAGGAAAGCGGCCAAGTACGACTTTCAATATGTCTTTGACCATGGAAAAATATTTTCTCTGGGGCCTAATGTGCACATTATGCAAATCCTGGAACCAAACAACAACATCCTTGAACTTTAAAGCAGGATATCATGTTAAATATACCTTTAATGCTCCAACAGGCATCATTGTCATTGCTGAGCATCAGTTTGCTATGTTTGGGGCTATGTATCTGTGAGTGGTTACTTGGCAACAGATAAACAGCTGATCTCACTGGGATCTCATGTCATCTCTGACTCTGTTGTGTATATGTGTGTGTGTGTTTGTGTGCGTTTTCTCTCTGTGCAAAGCCAAACAGAGAAACAAAGGGTTACAGGGGTCTCGATAATTACTGGCATCCTCTCTGAAGGTGGAAAAGGGATTTAAATCATGTGACTCTGGCAAGGCCGTCACTGTTACATAATATACCAAAATGTGTATGTGTGTATATGTGGATACATGTGGTTCCATCAGTGTGTGAATGAATGTGAGTGAAGCTAGTGCTAACAATCAGTGGGGTCGTTATAGATGATTGTTTGGATCCCCTCACCCGGTGATGTCACACCCTTCTCTGTGACAGGTTAGCACTTGAATTTTGTATCTACTTAACCCCCCCTCCCCCTCCCCTAAAACAACTGTTTTACATCAGCAACAACCTTCAGGGGGCAGGAGTGAAGGTATCTCAGTCTAATGTTTACTGAAGACCAGAAGATGCAAACCACTAATTAGCAAGAAGAACGGGAAGGTCGGCTGGAATATGTCAAGAAGCACAGGGGACAAGCCTCGGAAATTATGGGAAAAGTTTTATGCACTGATGGGATAGATTAACCTTTACCAAGGTGATGGAAAGGCCAAAGTTTGAAGAAATAAAGGATCTGCTCATGATCCCAAACATGCAAGCTCTCAAGGTACAAGGTAATGTCATGGCTTGGGCTTGCAAGGCTTCTTCTGGGACTGGCTCATTAACCTTCGTTGATGATGTCACGCTGATGGCAGCAGTACAATGAACTCAGGAGCCTACAGAAACATTTTGTCTGTCACTTTACAGAAAGATGCAACCACACTGATTGGGAGAGCCTTCATCATGCAGAAAGATAATGGCCCAAAACACACTGCCAAACCCACAAAGGAGTTCAACGGGGGCAAGAAGTGGGAGGTTTTAGACTGGCCAGAATTAAACCCTATAGAGCATTTTTACCTGCTAAAGAGAAGACTGAAGGGAGTCAGTCCCTCAAAACAAACAACAACTTAAAAAGGCTGCAGTGAAAGCCTGGAAAAGCACCACAAAAGAAGAATACAAAAGTTTAGTGATGTCGAGGGATCGCAGGCTTGATGCAGTTCTTGCAACTAAATATGAAGCCTTATTCACTTTAAACTTTTTGAAGTTCATCTGTTCCAATACTTTTTGCTCATAAGAAAAATAGGTGGGTTCAGACAAAAGGTGCTATCTTCTGAACTGTGTTTCAGCTCCAGATGTAAACACCTGGAAGAGCTGAGCTGTTGATCTTTTTTGTCTCATATTCATCTTTTAGAGTGCAAATACAAAACCAGACATTTACAAAATTCAAACATATTGACTTTACGCCTACATGTAGAAATGAGAATGTGCAGAGTTGTTTCAACTAATGTCAGTCTGCTGATAATAATAAGGATCTCATATTGGTATCAAAATCTAACAGGAACAAAGATTAGTTAGTTTAAGCAGTAGCTACAAAACACAAACAAAACAAAACACCACATAAAGACAAGTTGAGAGTCCATAGTCCATGAGGTTTGTGCTAAACACACATACACACTCACCCCACACACGGTCCTCATCAGTCATATTAACCATTCACATCCGCTAGCTGCCCCTGCCTCCCCCACTTGCCCCCTGGATAAAATCTAACACCCCCAAAATAACCTGGTAAGCTATAAGAGTCAGCAGAGCCTCCATCCAACCTGCTCTTTTAATAGAAACAAAAGACAATTACTCTGGTATTCCTAAGAGTTAATTTAAGATGCTATAGGTGGCTTTATTGCCTTTGTAGTCTAATCTCTAAATTAATAAACTGACACGCCACAGACAGCATCATCCTACACTATATTTATGGGGTAGCAAACCTATGCAGTAAGTTGTGTTTCTTAGAGATGCAGCTCCAGGACCATTTTTCTCAGCTCAAACATAAACATTTAAAGGGGTAGGAAAGCACAGCGACATCCACAGGGCTTCCCTTGTGCCCTGCGATTTGCACCACACATGGTATACCTGCTCATGCGGAGTTAGATTTCAAAAGTCCTTGTTCAGACCCTGCATCAAAAGCAAATGTGGTAAACTGCCAATCCCACACTGAACATATCTTTCTTGTTGTGAAAACACGGGGGCAGAGAAGATTTATAGTAGATCTCAATAGTGACCTCTTACCCGATGAGCCAAGGAAATAGCGTTCTAGGGCAGAGCCGAAACCAGAGGGGTTGTCCTTCAGATCACTGACGATGAAGGGCTGCATTGTGGCGTTCTGATCATTAATCGGCCAAGTCTGACCCCGAACACTGGCACCCCCATACCAGGATATGTTGGTCATGGAGAAGCAGTCCTGAAGAAAGACAGACATGTGCAGATATGCATGCAGTCGCACATAAAAACAAAACAAACAACAACAACAACAAAAGAGTATAAAACAGTAATTAGCTAATGAAATGAACTTTATAAACACCAAGCATTTAAAAAGCAATACATTAAGAAAATAGGAGCATGGGTAAAGTTTATGAAGTTTCTCTTGGTTTTAACACACTGAAGCGAACTTCTTAACTAACAGCTGTAAATGCATTAAAGCAGCAACTTTACAGAAATACTTATTTAAGAGCATGTAAATGTTTTAGGAGACTTAAGTCAGCAATGAATGCAGTTTTTGTGATTTTACTTTAATTTAAGCAATTGCAAATGTTGTAACATTATAGTTAATATTTGCTATTCAGTGTTCATTAAGGTTACATATGCTGCATCAGTACAAAAATGCGGGGTGGCGTGATGGCTGATAAATGATCTGTCTAAGAACATTTTGAATGGGGGGGGGGTGAGTGTCAAAGGGTTTTTTACGGTAATGCTTCTCTTCCGTCTTCTAGACACAAACGCGCAGACCTTAAGTTTCGTTTTTCGTGTCAGCAAATCTGGGCTCTCTTAAGCAGTTTCAAAACTGGTGCCAAGTAGTCACCTGAGAGGCTCTGGGCAGGATTTTTGGAAATTGTGAAAATAAAGGCAACTTTGGTTTAGAAGATTTTCTTTGAGCAGTCGCACCACATGACAGGGAGTTATGTAGAGGAATGTTCCAGTGGGGACAGATTAACCTCCTCAAACTTTGCAACAGTTAAATGCCTCTGATGTTTAAGCCAGGGGGAAAGTACGGTAAGTACTTTGCAGCTAAAAAAAAAATATATATAAATGCAGATTGAACACAAAGTGTATTCCACATTGAAAAAGTATTTTCCCCCACCCCTATTTCTCTTCTTAAATCATCAAACTAATAGTAATATTAAACAAAGATAACATGAGTAAATATAAAATGACATTTTTAAATGATGATTTCATTTATTAAGGAACGCTGATTTCAATTTCACTAGCCACACCCAGGCCCGATTACCTGCCAGACCTGATAAATTTAAAAAAAAAATCATTTAAACAGCAGCTGTCTGACAAAGTGAAGAAACCCATCATGCCACGATTTAAAGAAACTCAATTGCAGATGAGAAACAAAGTCACTGAAATTTATCAGTTTTGAAAGGGTTGCAAAATCATTTCTAAGGATTTGAGATGGAACACAATTACGAGGGCACTGGCAGCTCATCCAGGAGCTCACAAAATAAACCAGAACAACATCTAAAAAACTGCAGGCCTCACTCGTCTCAGTTAAGGTCAGAGGTCGTGGTTCAGCAATAAGAGCGAAAAGGAACACAAAGCTCGTCTCATATTTGCCAAAAAAAACACTTTGATGACTCCCAAGACTTTTGGGAAAATATTCTGTGGCGTGAAAAGACAAAAATGTTCCTTTCTGGAAAGTTTCAGTCCCGTCATAGCTGCCTTAAAACTAGCACAGCAGTTCATAATATCACCATACACACAGTCAAACATATTGGTGGTAGTATTATGGTCTGGGCTGCTTTGTTGCCTCAGGATTTGTACGACTTGCTGTAATTGATGGAATCCTTGAATTCTGCTCTCTACTAGAAAATCCTGAAGGAGAATTTCCAGCCACCAGTTCAAACCCTGAAGCTCAAACACATTTGGGTTACGCAGCAGGTCAATGATCCAAAAAAACACCAGCAAAGCCGCTTCTGAGTGGCTCAAAAAATCTCAAAACAAAATGTAGGTTTGGAGGTGGCCTAGTCAAAGCCTGGTCTTAAATCAGATTGAGGCGCTTTGACATGACCATAAGCAGGCTGTTCATGTGTTCAGTGTGGGTGAATTAAAATAATTCTGCAAAGAAGAGTGGACCAAAATTCCTCCACAGTGAAACACTCACTGCCCGTTACTCCAAACGCTTGCTTGCAGTTCTTGCTGCCAAGGGTGGCACAACCAGTTATTAGGTTTAATTTTTTACACAAGGCCAAGTAATTTAGGATAGTTTTTCCCTTAACAAATGAAATTTTAAAAACTGCATCATATAGTTGCTTGGGTTATCATTGTGCAATATTAAATTTTGCTTGATAATCTGAAAAAATAAATATGAAAAATATGCAACCCCCCCCCCCAAAAAAAACCTCAGAAAGGGTGCAAATACTTTTTCACAGCACTCTATGTGCACAAATATGTTTCATGCAATTTAACACAATTTCGTGGCCATACACTTGAGATCAAGATCACAAGTCCAGCTAAATTGAGAATAATTTCTCGGAAACTGCAGCAGATGTCAGAATTACTCAAACACAATAAAATAAAATACAATTAAATTAAATAAAAATAGGCGTTTAAGGCTCTCAGTTTCTTGTTACATGGATAATCCCACCACTTTATTTATCTACTAGTTTTTGCCTCGTCCGCGTTGAGACTTTTTATGAACAGATTGTAATTGAAATCAAATATTTCTTTCGTAGATCACCGATTAAAATAAAAAGAATTATCAAAAGCTGTGATCTACAAAATGTATCGTGTAATAGTTGACGGAGAAACACAGTGTGCTGACTAACTTTGTGCACCAGTTTCATGAAATGGGCTGTCAGCAAAAGCAGCGCGCTGTCATTTGCCTTTTTACGCAAACCACAAATGGGGACATGGATGTTGCTAGCCTGAAAAAAAAAGTGTAAAACTACTTTTGCACTGCATATTTTGTGGTACCGTGCGTATTTCGTGTGCACATTGAGAGAAACTCTACCTTCAGCTCCACATGACAGTGTACCGGCGCCCAAGTCATGCTGTAACACTCCGTCTCCCGATCCTCATTCGCTTCAAGCGAGATCTTCACCTCAGCCACCGAGTCCCAGGTGTAGCAGAACTCGGTTTTATTAAGCCAGCACAGGTTCCTAACGAAGGGGATCTCTATGTCGGGATTCCCCACGTTCCCGACGTCAATTTCCACGTAGGTCTTATCCTCAGTCAGGGTCTGTATGACCAGCGAGTGGGTTTTTCTCTCCCAAATCAGTCCACTGAAAGTCCCCCGAAGGATCCAGTTTTTGTTCGGCTGGTCCACCACTTGCCAATATATGATCCCGATGGTCATTACGAAGAAGACGGCCACCCCGAGACAGGCTATAGCTCCTTTCCAGGTCTCGTTCATCTCCTTCAATCCCGTATCCCATGTTACTTCTGGGATGGGGCTAGGGTTTCTATTTCGAGCGTGGGGCATGTTGTTTTTTTTTTTGAGATCAGCAAAGAGTCAAAGAGAAAAAATGCCGCAGAAACCTCTGAGCGTCAAAAACATCTGGTGCTTCATCATGTCATGGTGTTTTCAGTGAGCCTGCAGTGTGAACCAGTCTACTCGTTATCATTACACCGTTTACTCTGCTGTCTTGGGTTTTTGCGCAATTGTGCCAGCAACAGAGACCTGTCATGTGAAGAAAGCTGTGAGAAACAAAAGCCCAGCGCAAAAATAACGCGATATGAATGAGAAACGGACTTACCACATACTGGTGATGTTTTAAAAGAGTTGAATTTGTAAAGTGCATTGGCTGCAGTGAGCTCTTAGGCAGCCTCAAGCCGGGTTTGGCAGCAATGCCTACGAATAGCTCCTAAGACGCTGTCTTGCTTGCCCTGCACTTTCTGACGTAACGCCGGGTTGTTTCTTTAGAGGAAAGGTAGAGAGGGGGAAATAGGGGATCAAGGGGGTTTGGCAGAGTCTTGGAGGTGCCCGCCGGGGTGAGGAGGCCACGGGCAGGCTGGAAGGAAGGGAGGGACCCCCATGCGTGCTCGCAGACTCTCCCTGCTCTCCATGCGTAAAGACTGGACACACTTGTCATCTGCTGGTTTGGTAGACGGCGAGGAACGTCTATTGGAAATGGCAAGGTCGGGGAACATACCATGCCTCATCCAAATTAGATCCTCGGGTGTTTTAATAAAAAGCAAGTGGTGATGTCTAGGACTAATGTTGAAATTATGAAAGATCTAAGCGGTGAAACAGGGAAGACCAATGATGTCTTGAAGCTGTACGTTTGTAGTTGTTGTTTCTTTTTTTCTTTTTTCCCCCTTTTGTGTATGTGTGTGTGTGGGGGGGTAATCTCTGGGCTCATTAATCCACAAACTCTGCAGAGATTTGGACAGTTTGTTTTGTCAGATTTGCTGGTTACAAAGTGAGCTGAGTCACCTGTTATCCATCACACATCACACATGCTGTAACTCAAAGTTATATAGCTCAATACAAATGCATATTTAAATAAACTTTGCCCTTTATGCAATATGTACAGATGTTATAACAAAAAGCTATATTTTCAAATATAAAAAACTGGCAAATATTAATTACTTGTCTTGGTTTTAAACCTTAGAAGCATATGCGTGTAAAACTTTATCACACAGAAGAATAGACCATTAAAATAAATAGATGACACAGAAAGCGAAGCCAACACTCAACAGACAACACGAAGCAAGATGATGGTGATGATTAAATGAGTTTACGGCTTTTGCAGTTTTCTCTGTCCTTTTTATTACTGTCATTTGTTTTGTGAATGATCTCCATTCCAGCATGTGACAACAGCCCGCACGTGCAACAACTTGTCCAGCCAACGGGCTACGATGCAGCATCCAAAATGTTACAAACTGAACCAGATTTTATGGTTTTGTTTAATGAGCGATGGAGTTATTATGACTTTTGCACACTTTTGACGTATTACGCTCACAAATCCCAATAAAAAGAGAAAAAAAGAAGGCCAAGTAAAAAAATCTCTCAAAGCAAGTATCTGTGGTGGGTTCAATATGTGTTGTAATATATATATATATATATACATATATATATATAAAAACCTGTATGTCATAAATTGTGTGAGGTGTAATTGTGTGTGTTGCAGTTTCATGTGGTGTACAAAACAGATCTGAGGGCTGGGATGCTGTTTATGAGTGCCTCGAGAGAGGCAGGTGATGGTGGGATTGCTTGAAGGTGGCATTTGATGGCGTTTTAGACCGTTGGCATTCACTGCGTCTTGAGTTATGTCAACATAGATTCACTGGATTTCTGGTCAGCTCATACTGTTGATAAGAAATCACTGCGCTGTGCATGTTGCTGGTGATGTTCAGCACTGCTCTCACAGAAGCAACATATTTTTGCTATGCGGTAACTTTTTGAAACCTAAACTGTATGCTGCTCATGTTGATTCATTTCAGTTTGATTTGCCACCATTTATTTCAACAAAGTTCTTACTGTAGCATGGTTATGGCTCTTTCAGTATCCAACAACAACAATTTTATTGGACCTCAAAATAAGACAAGAGGGATCGTGGATCTGAAACAATGCTGTTATGTTTGTAGGTTGAGGTCCTCCTTGGTGCTGTGCATCAGATATCCCAAGAGTGTTGACTGACATGCCTCAAAGATCAGTTGCCCCTGTCCCCGTTTATGCATGTCAGCCACCCCTCCTACCCCCCTGATCTATCGCATAACTCTGGCAGGGGCAGAGATACTGGATAAGTCTGTGGGAACCCGTGTGAATGCTCTACCTAATCACCTTATTCCAACTGCAGTCAATTTAAAAATCTCTGGACATCTGCGTGCAACTTTATGATTATATATTGCCAAATAAGTGTAGAAAGAGACTGTCTTTGTTTTTTGCAGCGCTTTCTGAGCACAAGAGACAAAGGGAGACAAAGAAGCTTCACAGTCAGTTGATGCTTTGGCTTATGTCTTTCTCACAATGATTGAATGCAGCAAGTGTTCAGCACCTTGGGTGACACATTTGAACCGCTACCTGCCTCAAACTGTTTCAAATGTTGCATCGTAGAAAATGTGTTTTTGCATATGTGCATGCACTGTACACAAACATGTTTGCATGCCTTTGTGTTTTCAAGCTTGCATTCGAACCCCTGAAATTCAAGTTTACCGGTGGCCCGGTCGCAGCCAGGCTCCTGGGTCAGAGGTCAGGCTGGTAACTTCAACGGAGGGGGGAGAGGAGGGTTTACATTTACACGCTATCCAGATTGCCCATGACACTGGTTGCTATTAATAGTCAGAGGATTGCTGCACGGCATGCACCCAGTCCATTCGAGTGTGTGAACATGGGACAAGAAAAAACAGAGGAATCTGACCTTAACTGGCCACTACATCTGACCACTTATTTAGTGTTGATGGCACAGGGGCAAGTGTTTAATTTGGTGTAGGATGGACAGGCTAATGATTTATGTATTGGGTGTCAGGTAGAGATAATACTTTGTTTAGATTTTCACAGTACCTTATTTAGGCTAACTTCAGAGTTAAAATGATTAAAAACTTAATTCAGGTACTTTGTTTATCAGATATCAAATATAAGATTTTGTCAGGAAAAAAACACTGCAATACTGCTTTATCATCATGGCAATGATTTATATTTCGGTTGAATTCCCTGATCTGCTTCTTAATGTAACAAATCAAATCTATGATCCTGGGAAGTTATACCATACTGTTAGTGAGAGCTACGTGCTGCAGTCAGCTTGCTGTGGTATGGATTAAAGGGTCAAAACTTGTGTTTTAGCTGTTTACGGATGGTAAATATTATGAAGTTTAGCTTTATTTTTCATTACACCAGGAACCGTGACACAAAGTTGCTGGAATTTGTGGCAGTATTTCTATGTATGTCATAGTGGTGGATCAACCCCTACCTGTTCCATGAACAAAATGTTACTATTGTTTGGACGACTTGTTAACTGCCTATTGATGGATAACAAGCCACTGAGTCCCACAGTGTTGTATCTCAGAAACATCTGCTATAGATTGTCAGCAGGGATGAAAATGGTATTATAAACAGCTGCTGCCAAAAATGATAATTGGTTCCCCTGATACAGTTCTGCCTCATCCCTGAATGTAGTACATAACACGCATAACATGCTGTATTCCAAACCTACTATATGTACCTCGCCTGTAACAGCAGAAGGCCACTTTAAACTCAATTCTAGACTCAAAGTGTTATTTCATTCATTGCAGTCCATCTTTGATTGTGTTCCTGTTATTCCTCACTGTCCACTTTTATGTGCTTCCATGCAATGAGATGCTGAAATGTTAATAAAGTGCTGCTTTTGTGTAAAATCCACTAAATGGAAGATGTTTTGCTGATACAGTGTCTCATAAAAACGCATGTAAGTATTTGAAACTTAAATAGCTTGGGTAGTATTGTTTTCACCTTGTGAGTCTCTGTATGATGTGTGTGTTTGTGCCATTATGGTAAATTGTTCTGCTCACAGAGACCGACTTTGAGGGCTTTGGCAGGTGTTTGTGCCGATCTCTCTGTGGACAGCTTTTGTCAGCATGACAGTGTTACAAGCGTGCATGATGCTGTCATGCATCTTTGTCACATTAGTTCTCACACAGCCTATTTTATCCAAGCAGCTATTTAGGAAAAATTATTTAAGGAATCAGACGGACCACTCTTCAGGATGGTTTGAAGGGGCTTCAGAAGGAAACACTAAAACAGTGGATCTTGTTACATGCTAAACTATTCAATTCAGCTGACAAACTTTTCCATCCACGTCTGGATCTTTAATTTACCGTTTCCTTTTTTCCTTCTCTTGGATATTCAATACCGACAGCTTCTCCTACGACTGCCTGAGAGTCAGAGGGGGAAAGTTTCCATGCTGCCCCAGTGCTTGCTCTTGGCAGGACAATACCACTGTAGACTGAACTGTTTCCGTCTATCCACCTCTGCTGTTAGAGCACTCCCTCCTCCACCCTTGATTTCTCCCTCTTTTGCACTGTCTCCCAACTTTTACTGTCCCAAAATAAGCTATCCCTGCTTTGCTGTCGCTGTCTTTGTTTTGCTCTCCATTACCAAAAAAGTGATGGTGATGTCGGTAAAGTGTAATTTCAGTTATGCAGTGACCATTGCCAAGTGTCTGTTTAAAGATGAATTGCAAGTTGCTACATGCATGAGTATAAGTGCCCATTGTTGCACATACATGCTATGCATGTGTGACAGGCTTTGTGGATGAGCGCATGTTTACATGTGTATGTGTCTACTGTAGCTAAAAATGCTAGATGGTCAAACAGCCAAGACACAGAACAGATTATCACTTCTTTAAAACTGAAAGATAAGAAGAAAAACACAATTATAGAAAATTTTACAGTTTTTCTCAATCAAGGCACAATTCAAGACATTTAGGCATGTATATATGGTCAAGACAGCATGCTGAAGTTTAACCTGAGCATCATGAAAAAAGGCGAGTGAAAGTGGCATGGCTTTTGGTCTGCGTGTTTTCTGAAACTGCTGACCTACTGGGATTTTCCCACACAGCCATCTTTACGGTATATAGAAAATGGTCCGAAAAAAGATAAAATATCCAGTGAGCAGTAGCTCTCTGGATGAAAATACCTTGTTGATGTCAGAGGTCAGTGGAGAATGGCCGGACTACTTTGAGCTGATAGGAAGGCAACAGTAATTGAATTAGCCATTTGTTAAAAACAATGTATGCAGAAGAGCATCTCTGAAACACAACACATCTGACCTTAAAGCAGATGGACTGCAGTAACAGAAAAACCCACTAGGGATCAGTCAAGCCTGCTAAAAATAGGAAACTGAGGCTACATTTTGCACGGTCTCACCAAAATTGGTCAATAGGGGGTTGGAAAAATGCTGTACACTGAAGGCCTCCATAATCACCAGATCTCAGTATAGTGCAGGATCCCACTGGAAGATGCAAATGTATGTGTTGAGTGAGTACCTCAGACAGCATAAAGCTGAGAAAGAAGGGGAGAAAGAACAGGAACCATCATGGAAGGACTGGCTCCTGCACCCCATGTACCACCGGCAGATAGAAGAAGTGGCTGATATCAAAAAATCCTACCAATTCCTGGACAAAGCTGGGCTGAAGGGTAGCACAGGAACAAGCTCTAAACACAAGATCAATAGAGAGTGGGGTCCACCACACAAGGTAAGACCCTATGTGCAGGCTGTGCAGAGATGCCCCTGAAACAATCCAGCACATAAAAGGAGGGTGCAAGATGCTAGCAGGCAGGGCATACATGGAACGCCATAACCAAGCGGCTGGCATAGTGTACAGGAACATCTGTGCCGAAGATGGCCTGGAAGTCCCGAGGTCAAATTGGGATATGCCCCCATTGGTGATAGAGAATGACCAAGCTAAGATCCTGTGGGACTGCCAGTTACAGAAAACTGGTAATGGCTTACCAACCAGACATAGTAGTGGAGGACAAGAAGAGGAAGAAAGCATAATGATAGATGTAGCTATACCAAGCGATGGCAAAATCAAGAAGAAGGAATATGAGAAGCTCCAGTAATACCAAAGGCTGAGCGAGGAGCTAGAGAGGATGTGTGCAAGGTGAAGGTAACAGTGGCTTCTGTGGTAATTGGAACACTCGGGGCAGTGACCCCCAGAATGGGAGAATGGGTCCCCATGGCCAAGCAGCTGCATGCAAGCCTTACATCATGAAGCGTAATGCAAAGCGTTGGATGCAGTGGTGTAAAACACTCGGGCATGGGTAGTGCGCTCTGGAGCAGTGGAGACATGTTCTGTGGAGTGACGAATCTCACTTCTCAGTCTGGCAATCTGATGTATAAGTCTGGATTTGGCAGTTGCCAGTAGAATGGTACTTGTCTGACTTCATTGTGCCAAGTGTAAAGTTTGGTGGAGGGGATCTTATGGTGTGGGGCTGGTTTTCAGGAGTTGGCTAATGTAGGTGAGGAAATGCATTTCTGATTTGAGAACTGCATTAAGATAAAAGTAGTGAGAATGAGTTTACTGCTGGGAGAACTGTGCCAAATCAATCAAGAAAAACTGTAAACAGTGGTGAGAACAGTGGAGATAACCCAAACTTTTGCATTCAAAAAAGCAATAAAACATTAATATTTCAGTTTGTATTCTTATGGCAGCCAGTGAAGTTAGGTGCGTGCACTGCTCATAAAAATTAAGGGAATGCTCAGTCATCACAGTACAATGTCATGAATGTCATGTTGCACGGAACATCATCCAGCATGACCGGTTTGGCAGTGGGTTAGTAATGGTCCGAGGACACATATCTTTGGAGGGTCACACAAACATCCATTATACACTGAGATAATACAAATTTATTCCTATAATTCTTCACATAGACACAAATCAGGGGCGCGGTGGCCATCGGGAAGTTCGGGAGGTTTCCCGAATGGCTGGTCATTTCCAGGCCGAACGGCTGGTGATCAGAATACTTTTTTATTTTTATTTTTTTTACCCAATTTAGCACAGCAGCACTCACGGTGCAGCTCTCATGGCCAAAAATATTTTGTCTCATTAAGCACAATAAAATTAGAACACTTGCAGGATTGAGTCACAAGATTACAATGAAATTTTCTGCAAAGTATTCTGTGTCCCAGGTGTATTAACATGGATGATAAAATTACCATATATTCATTGAAAAGAGTAATCACATGGCACTGGAAGTAACTGGCCAACTGATATTCAAGCTTTGCATTAAATTTGCACTGATAGGTGATGTGAATAACACTGCTCACCTTGTTCCAATGCAATGTTCAGTTAACCTTGGGACCTGGGATTCATATGGATGTCACTTTGATCTGTTCCACGCACCTAAACATTGTTGCACAACAAGGAACCAAAGGACGGGTTGCCAACATCCAGATATCAGACACAACAGGACATCCCCAGAGGTCTTGTGACCAGGTAAGAGCTTGGCATAATAAGAATGTACAGTGATATGGTGTGGCTGATTGTGAATAGTTCTTTTCGTGGTTAATGTCGATCACCTTTTTGTTTCTTTGGAGGTACAAATCAATTGAGTTTGAGTGTACTGAGTTTGAAACAATAATTTTTTTACTTTCAACAGAAATACTGCTGTGCATAAATGAATAAACAATTACTAACATAATTTACTGTCTGCACTCTGATAACTCTGTGTGAATGTATAAATATATTATTGTATGAATTATGGATTTTAGAGCTAATAGAATTCAGTTTAACTTAATATGTATGCATACCAATGCATAATAAGCAGTGACCAGAGTTCATTACTTTGTTACAGCTTATGTTTTTAAAGCAAACTTCACACGTCTGGCTCACCAGCATAACGGCTCCCAAGTACACCCTCATATCACCTGTCAGAGGAACCTAGAAACAAACAAGTAAACAACCAATGAACTCAGTAGCAGTGAATATTATATAATATGTTTCTTAAAAAATAAAATAAAACCACAAGTTGACAACTGTAGGCATTACAGTACACACTGATATAGTGTGACAAAAGGCCTTATACACTGACACAACTCTATAATAATAAAAAGCCCTCAACCCCCCCCCCCCCCCCCCCCCCCTCCCACCCCACCACCACCCCACCCACCACCACCCCCCCCCCACCACCCCACCACCC
>VUQK01043561.1:0-15038 GCA_015106715.1 Bujurquina vittata | reverse complement strand
AAAGACACGTAGATGAACTCTGCATGTGTTTTCAAGGCTTCTTTCATAAATTGTGGTGTTTTTAGATGTTAGCAGCTGCTGCTAACTGGGCCTTATACCCCCCACTGCCTCTGCCAAACACAGCACTGGGGGGTCAGACACATACACAATCGCACACAAAACACACTAACCAAATTGCATAATCAAACCGTATCGCCCTCTCCTCCTGCCTCCTCATCTCTGCTTGTCTCTATTTATCTCAGGGACACACACACACACACACACACACACACACACACACACACACACACACACACACACACACACACACTCCGTGGCATCTTAACTGATGGAAACTCCCCTCCCAAGCACAGTGTGGGTTGTCAGTGTGCTCCATCGCCTGCCAGTTCTGAACTTGCTGAGCCAGGGACTCATGTTCCACTCAGGGGGTCTTCAATCATCCATACCCTGGTGCAGGCGCATCGTGTTGTGCTGTGAGGTCAGACGCCTGGCGCAGGGTCTGAAGCTGAGGTGGGAGGAGGTCTCCCTCTGCTGCTGCCTTATCATATATGTCCTGAGCATATTCTCACAACAATCTTCTTCTTCTTCTTTCGGCTGCTCCCCTTAGGGGTCGCCACTGTGGATCATCTGCCTTCATCTCAGCCTATGTCTAGCATCCTCCTCTGTCATACCGGCCCTCCTTCACTATATGCACAAACCTCATCTTTGGCCTTCTTCTTTTCCTCCTGCCTGGCAGCTCCATTTGTCTAATGCATCTCTTCTCTACACATATCCAAATCATCTTAGCCAACTTTGTCTCCGAACCGCTCAACTTGAGCTGGTACTCCTGATATACTCATTTCAAAACATACTCACAAAAATGGCATTCTCAAAAATGAAACCAAACATGTCAAAAAAGAAATTGAATGGCAAGGGATTGTTTTTGATCTGAAAGACACCTTCTCAAAATCAGCAATTTACATCTTTGCAGTGTTGGTTTACAAAATTATGAAAGCTGCATAAAGTTCCAGTATAACACGGGAATCTTTTACATTGCTGTTGACGTTAAGGTAAGGTAAGCGGCACACACATCCGACTTATCCTCACAGGCACGGAGCATGTCCAGTGCGCCTGCGCAGTGTGTATGTTCCCGGAAGCACATCCATGCACGTGTAGCATTTAACAACCTTGGAAAAACTACAAAGTAACAATCTTGTAGCCGACCTTTCCAGTGATGCCAGTAACGCGAGTGTTGTAAGTATCAAGTGTTTTGTTTAAATACGAAAGCTCAGTTACTAATGAATACATGGTTAATCACCGTTTCTGGCAATTTAACCTAACAAAACCAGCTATTGCTAGCATGTTTCAGGCTCTCAGCTGTCCTGTATGCAGCCTGCCCTGAACGTAGCTGTCATAGCTAACGTTGTTGTCAATTATTTTGTAATATGTCAGCGTATTTAAGGTTGCGACTTATGTCCTCACTGTGAATTTCAGATAACTTTTGAGCAACAAGAACTTAGCTGGCTTTAGCCTGCTATGCTAAAAACAAATTGCAGATAACGATGTTAGAGTCGTTGCACAGTCACTCTGTAAGTTAGTGACAATGTAGCAACTCTTCAGCGTCAGTATTAAAGCACTGGAGCGATAATGTGACTGTTTACGGGAGGGGGGATTAATGCACGCTTCTCTGTGCAGTGCATTGTACACATTACACGGGAAATATACATTGCTGGGATATGTAAATGAAAATGATCTTGTCTAATGGGGGCCCACCACAGTTTCATAAACAACATAATTTGTTGTTTAAGCAAGTTCCAATAAAATCTCTGCACTGATATTTTTCGATCCTTCATGTTTGGAGACACAGATTGTTATGTATAGCATAAAATTAGTGTGGAAAAGACATAAAGGCAGGTGATGCTTCCTGGAGGGTGTGGCAGGAGCATGAACAGTCTTTGACCTCACATCCTCAGGTCTAGGCATCTACAGGCACAACTCTCGATTTTAGACAGTCATTCGTTAATCTTTCCAGTCCTTGTTTTCAGTTTTGTTTACATTTTTGGTTACTGTTTATTATATTAAATGAATGCTGTGTTATCTCGGCAACTTTGTTGACCTTGGATTATTTTGGATGTGAAGAATCAGATGTTTGCTCAGCCACTACAATTAGTTGTCACAAGGACATTAAATAACTGCTATATTTAGGTAAAGTGGGTACTTGTAATGTTGGCAGTTCTTTTTTTTTTTTAAAGTAATAACACATGTTACAGTAGTGAGTGTGCAGATGGGTACATCTAACTCCTCCCTTGCAAGCTTTACCACGGCACCTCTGCAATTTCTTAAAAGAAACATTTTGTGCTATTGTTTTTCTTTCCAATTTCCCTTAAGTAAATATGAGGAAAGATGTGCTATCTGTTTTTATGGCAATCAATAAAATTGCAAAACATTTCATTCTATGCATTTGAGCTTGAAGTTAGAAGAATGGTTCCAGATATTTTTGGTGGAAAAGGAGCCTGCTCGGTGCTGGACTGACCACAGCTACTCAAATGAAACAAGGATTAAAAAAGTTTACTTGATTATCTGGGTGGCCGTTATTGTGATTTTTAGAAAATAATATCGGATTTTTCGAAATGATACTAAGGATGATAAGAGCCAGCCTCTGCGTGTCTCCTCAGATACCCTCTCTACCAGCTGGGCAATCCCCAGCTGAGGATCTTCAGACCCAACTGGTTTCTGACTCTGGTGAGGCCGGGAAAAGAGCAGCCTCCAGACACTGTCCAGTTTCGCATCCCAATGGTGTAAGTCTTCGCTTACACATGTTCACTGTCATTGTAATGGGTATAAGTGTAGTACTGTACTGGTATGTGCTTCCCTCTAACTGTGCACTTTAAATTACTACACCATTCTCAGGTAAGTGCTATTCTTTGAATAGGAAAGCGTAAAACTGAGTGCTGACAGAGTCTCCACTCTGTCTATTTTAAATGTTTGTAATCCAACATTAGTTCACTGAGACTGAAAATTACATTCCCCTGTACTTGCACTATAGTGGCTCAGCCCCAACACTGGAGCATTTTTCTTGTTACAGTTTTTCAGTGTTTTTCTGTCTTTTTCCAGGTAGCCATACATTACGTACTAGTCCATTTATTTGTTCCTCTCAGACTTTTCCTGCCCATAAATGCAGGTGCTTATCGTTTGAAGCCTGCGTATTGTTCCAGTTGTAAATCTGTACACACGTTAATCAAAAACGGCAAATGCTTTATTTGTACATACTGGGCCTTTATAAGCAGTCACTCTGTCTCTCAGTTAAAGTACAAGCTGTTCAGCCCTAGAGCACATTTCCTTGGATTAAACATCTTGTTTTTTTTTCCTTTGCAAGTGAATGATAATGAACACAGCAAGGATGAGTAACAGTGTCCAAATGAGTAATCTAAAAAGAAAATAACCCCCCCTGAAAACAAACAACAAAAACATCAAGCTGTATGGACCGTAAATTTATTTCAGGTTATGTCTTTAGTTAGACTATAGTAGTCTCAGTTGAACCTATGATACAGGGAACATATGTTTCACATTTTAGGCTGCAATAATTTATTTTTACTGGCACTGTTATGGTCTTGAAAGACCAGCAATATATATACCTGGAGTTGATTTTTATGGCCAGCAGGTGGTGTGACAGGCTCAAGAACAGAAAATGGAGGCCTCAGCCTTCCACAGTGTAGACAGTACCTTATGTCCAACTTCTAATGAGCTTAGATGCAACAATGACTTGTGAAAGGCTGTCATGGAGAGTGATGCATGAGTTGAAGTCAAAAGTGCTTTTATTTGGCTTTGAACTGGAGATTTAAGTCAGTTTGTACACATTGAGACTTCAAACATTCGATTTTTAGAGGAGCAGCGTCAACATTGTGACAGAAAATGAAGGCAAAACTAATCTTGTCGTTGTAGATATGATGTTCTTATTTTGGTTAGCTTCAACAGTATTTACTGCGTCATAAAACGCAACAGGACGTCCAGTAGTGATGAGCTGATTCTGACTACCTCTGCAAGCCAAGGTCACTGGGGTTACCAGCTCTCCTGAGGCAATGAGAAGGCCAGAACCCACACTGGGGAGAAAAATTGAAGTTTGAGGCAGATTATCTATGTGTCTCCGGTGGGGTTTAGACCATAATCTGTTCATCCAGGTGCCTGGCCTCCCACTCTGATTCTTGCCTCTTCTCTGCCAAACTCCTAGGGTACTTATGTAATTGTGTGTGTGTGTGTGTGTGTGTGTGTGTGTGTGTGTGTTTTCTGTATATACTTGTAAGTGAGAGTGAGTCAGTTTGTGAGAATGGTGTGTGTTTTTGTGTATATATGCACAAAACTGGGTAAGTGCAGGGTGCGTGTGTGTTTATAAGGGTGTGTAAGGTGTTCTTTTTTTTTCCCTCACAGTCTTTGATGCCTGTAAGAGGTGCATGGCTGATTGGGGCCTCAATGTGTGCTTGGAAACACTGTTACTCTTACTTTTCTTACCAACAACGTACTAAATGGACCTACATAGAGAGACAATGACAAAACAAATGTCACTCCCACTCGCAGCTTATTGATAAGTCTGAGTCATTATGGCAGTGAAAGCTGTTGTAGTTATGATTCTCAAGTGTGGGCGGTGTAAGCGTGGGTAAATTGTAGAACGAGCAGCTGTTAATGAGAACTGGTAACTGTTGGCGTTCTCAAGGGAATAACACAAGGTGGCCTTTATCTGGCTGACACCTGGGAGCTAGATATCCATAGTTGTTTGTCTTGATCTCTTTTGCTTTTCTCTAGTTTTCATACTTGTTGGGAGTATCACTCACTTTCTGGCATGTCTTTCTCCATCCTTTCCCTCTGTGCAACCCTGGGCCTGCTGTTTGTTGTGCTTTTCTTAAGCACTTTGCTATGTGTCCAAAATCAATCCTTCTTTGGAACTTTTTGTTTGAGACACCTGGGCTGTGTTTTCTGGTAATTCTCTTTCTACCTGCCAGAGGGAAGTATTTGTTGGTCTTTTTGATTGTTATCAAACCTTTTGTGCTATGTAAGTATTTCCCTTCTGTTCTAGAACATCATCAAATTTCTAGGCTTACACCCACGCACACCTTCTTGTACCTCACCTGGCATGGTTAGATGCCAGTTCTCTCTCTCTCGCTCTCTCACACACACGCACTCACACACACAAAGAAAAGAGCACACCATTGAATTTTCAGTTCAGTCTGCTACTCAGTCACATTTCATGCTATGCAGACTAATAACTATGAAACCAGACCATGCTGCGGTTTCTCACTGTAATCAGACTTGAGAAGACTGACCCTGTTATACTGCAGCTTAGAATTTCTTTTGCCAACTGTTCAGTCCTTGGATCTCACAGTTTTAGATTCGCCAAGGCAATCACTATATCTGGTCACATGTTCCACTTAATAAACATATTTGAAAGTGTGCCACTTTTTTATGCTTGTTAACCTCAGTAAATTTCCCATTAAGTCACTTAGTCCTCCAGCAGACGAGTGATACTAACTCTAATGACCTATTTCTGTGTAAGAACCTTTGTGACTTTCAGTGACCTGCTCTTTGATCTATTTCTGTTCCATTGTCGGGCAGAAGCCTGACCAAAAAAAGTCCCAAAAACTAATCCTTCACACGCTGCTTTTTTTAATTCTCAACTTCTCAACTGTCTCTTCTCTCCCCAGTGGCTTTTCCTCTAAACAAAGTCAGCTACTATGATCTTGATACTTAGTGTTGAGCACCTTATGTGCGTGCATTGTCTCTGAAGATGGGAGGGATAAATCAGAGACTGCGTATCTCAACCTAAAGCTGACAATGGGCAGGCCCAACAATGTGGAACGGCTTTTGTTTGCCTTTCATCTGTGCACAAGACAACTCTCTTGTTTCATTCTCACCACGAAGCCACTTTGACGCAATGCACTTTGATGTTGGGTGCGTGCATTGCATGTATGAGTATGTATGGGCTGTTTGGTGTACGTTCGATGTTTACACTATTGTGTGTATATAAAGGTTACACACAAAGTCTGCAAGCCTTATTAAAACACAGAGCATGCCAAAGAGAATTTCAGCTGTCCACTTTTGAGGAGGGCTCCTGATCTTTTGAAACCAGAGTTTCTAGTTTAATGTTGTCCTGTCTGATAGTCTGGGGTGGTAAAAGTGCACCATTTGTCTTTCCTAATGCGTTTTTCTTTAGAGTTACATGTATTATTTATTTTATTTCATATTTTCTAATTGTACTATTAGACAGCAGATCCAAGAGCAATTCAAACGGCAAGTTGTGACAGTAATTTAATATGTGTAACTTAGAAGTGGACCCAGACGTTCACTTTTCAGTCTAGCTATTTGGATATATTTTGTGGAAATACCTAACCCATCTGTTTACCTCATTGTTGTCATTGTTGCAGCTTCATTATTAGATTTAGCTGTGTTTTGTTCACTTTAAGAGTTTTTTGAAGTCACCTGTAATGACCAGAGCGAGCAGGGTCTTTCGCTTCTGTCCCAGTCATACCGCTTGCCGAGCTCAATTTCAATTCAATTGAGTTTTATTTATATAGTGCCAAATCACAACAACAGTCACCGCAAGGTGCTTTATATTGTAAGGTAAATACCCTACAGTAAAACAGAGAAAACCCCAACTGTTCACCTCTGATGAGCAAGCACTTGGGGACAGTGGGAAGGAAAAACTCCTTTTTTAACAGGAAGAAACCTCTGGCAGAACCAGGCTCAGGGGGCGGCAGCCATCTGCCGCGACTGGTGGGGGGTGAGGGGAGGGAGACAGGACCAAAGACACTGTGGACGACAGCCAGAGATTAACAATAATGACTCTGCACTGTCCAGACAGAAACTTTGTTGGTTCTGACTTTTTCTCTCCAGTGCCTCTTTCCACCTGACAAAAGTTTGATTCAGCACCCCCGTTTTTTTTTTTTCTTTTTAATAAGGGGCCCCATTAAAATTATTCTAATATTTTTCCAAACCAAGCAACCTTTCTGAGGTTGTTGCAACAAAATCAAGCTTATTCAAAGTGAAGTTTACTTAAAAGACAGGAAGTTGCAAGAAGAGTCGTTCAATATATTTTTCTACTCCAACTGAACTATCATTTCTTATGTTCTTTTTTATAGTAATTCTTATGTTTTGGTAGAAAAATGGGAAACAGATGTAGAGATTTATTGGCACATTTGCAAAAATATGAATGTACATTAAATAAGGCCATTCTTCAGCACAACCTGAACTCTCTCAGGGAAGCTTTCTTGTAATTTCTTTAGGTAGTCTTCAGGTATAGTTCTTCAGACCTCTTAAAGGACATTGCAAACTCTTTTGGATGTTGGCTGCCTTTTTTTCCGTTCTCTGTCAAGATGATCCTGCACACCTTCAATAATTTTGAGATATGGGCTCTGGCGAGGCCCGTCCAAGACTGATGTTTGTTTGTGTGTGTTTTTGTGTGTGTGCGCGTGCGTGTATGTTTTCCTTCCTAAGAATGGCTTCTTGGCACCCACTCTTCAACCCTTCATACAGTGCTTTGTTCTCAGAGATTTGCATTCTGTATCTTTCCCAATGGGGGAGCAGGGATCAATCCACAGACCGTCTGATTAGCAGATGACCTGCTCTGCCTCCTGAGCCAAGAGCAATGACCTGTTCTTGGGATCAGATGTTTTTTTGAGTGGAATTCCATTTATATAGTGAAGAGTTCAGTTTATCGCTTCATACAGCCTGTTGCCACTGATTTTCATCTCCATTTTTCATGGAGTCAACTAAAGAAATTGTGTAATTTGGCATACCTTTTCTTCCTGTTTCCCTTCCTTAAGAATGGTTTCTTGACTCCCGCTCCTCCACTGAGACCATTTCTTTTCCCAAAATATTTTTATTGGAGCGAAGCAACGAATTTACAGTAAATGTATAATCTTATTGAACATATGCACTTATAGCCACACTTAATATAATACTGACAGAACACTGCATCAAAAATTACAATACCGTGCACTAGTTCAGTATTTTTTAAGCCAAAGGAAATGAAAAAAGTAAAAAAAAAGAAATAAAACTAATAAAAACAAAACAAAAAAACTCTGAGACCATTTCTGATGATGCTTTGGTGAACACTAGATGGAACAACTGAAGGGAAATATTAATCTCTCAGGTCCTGTGTCAGGACCCCCCTTCTTAAGGACATGACTTTCAGATACTGTTCATCTGCTGTAGATAGTTTTTTTTTTTTCTTCCCCAATTTTATTTTAAGGCTTGCCACTTCTTTCCCCCCACTTGTCCAGTTCACTGTACACCATGGTGGGAGATGCCAGGTTTTCAGCTAACAGCTCTTTAGGAATCACCTTGTTGGTGCAGAAATGCTTGTTTATGCCCGGAAAACTGTGCTATCTTTGGCATTTTTCATGGAGTCAACTAAAATAAATGGGAACAAACTATGTGAAATGACAGGCTGCTAGTAACACAGTGCCTAAAAATACAATTTAAAATTAGTTCTTTACTAAGTTTTCTGTGACGTGTGGACAACACAGGTTCATCCCTTGAGTTGGGTGCCTTTTTTGTGGTAGAATGATTCATAGATCAGTGTTAAGTGGCTTAACAAACAAACCAAAAAAAACCCATTCCTCTGAAAATAATCCGGTACAAAGACTTGACTGGAAATGAGTGAAAAATCAGCCAATCGCCAAAGAAAAACTTTTAAAGACTTTCAGAAAGCCTGGCGAACTATTGGTCAAGATCACTTAAAAAAATTTCCAGAAGTTGTAGCTCCTTGGAAACCAAATGTAAAGAAATGGGGGCTAGTTTGCGATTTTTGCACAGTACTGTAGAAGAACTTGATACATCATGAATCATCATGACCCTGCAATATAAAGCATCTTGAGGCAAATGTTGTTGTGAATTGGCGCTATATAAATAAATTGGAATTGAAAGTGTGACTTAGATTAGCATAGTCTATTACAGAACATTCATTCACTTGCCTACTTTGCAACTGTTAAACAAATTGTTTCGTAACCATATAAAGGCT
This sequence comes from Bujurquina vittata, assembly GCA_015106715.1. Classification (NCBI taxonomy): domain Eukaryota; kingdom Metazoa; phylum Chordata; class Actinopteri; order Cichliformes; family Cichlidae; genus Bujurquina; species Bujurquina vittata. The sequence continues at coordinate 6,049 of VUQK01043561.1, read as the reverse complement.
CTGTGTCAGTTTGTCTCACCAATCTATGGGTAATTTTGGCTCAGGCTTATACCCAAGGTGTACACAGTGTAGTGTATCGCACTAATGTGTTTATGCACACACACACACATACGCACACACGCACACGCACACACACACACACACACACACACACACACACACACACACACACACACACACATTTTGTTGACACATTAAAGATAACTGATCTCCTGGGAGTTTTTTATTGAATGAAACTTTAAACATGGCATTTGTTCTGTCTGCAAGCATGTGACATGACGCATAACTGCGGCATTGGGAGGGCAAGTCAGGCCTGGGATCTTTATATGGAGATGACGGACATTCATTCCTCGGCTGGTATTGCACTGGGAGTGTCATGGTTTCATAGTATGCCTCTTATAACTCATGGACATGTTTATTTGTTTGTTTGTTTTTGCATCATTTAGAAAGAATGTTTCGGCTTCTAGAAATAATTCATTTAAATTCATTGCTAGTGTGTAGCCTTCTTAGACACCAGGCATTTATCTGGTAGTGGCATGCACTAGTCTCAGAACTTTCAGAATATACTATTGTCATACACTATCAAAGCTGCATCTGTCCTCTCATGCACTTTTCCAAATGTGTCCTTTCTCCTACTTCCCTTGTGCTTTCGGGGCACAGGTGTAAATGAACCACCTAAAACTGGTGGAAGTGATACTCGTGATCTTCTTGGCTCAGTGTGAGTTAGCCTACATTTAAGAATAGGAACTGTCCAGAAGCATGCAGATCCTTTGCAAGTGAAGGATTACATTTAAAAGCAACTGACAGAGGTAGGTAGGTTAATCTCCAGATTGACGAATCTTCTTTATTGTCACACACAGACAACGGTGTCATGGCCAGGAACAGCAAAGGCATCAAGTTTACGCCGTTTATGTCATCATGCTTCCATCCCTTCTTTCTTTAACACCGCATGATATTAGATCAAGGTCCCTTGTCTGTCTTATACACCCCCACCCCCCCTTTTTAACAATTCAGAACAATATAACTTTTTAAACTGTTTTCTGACAATGAAGCTAGTGTTCCTGAATTAAACCTGCTTGGCAACAACGGGCCATAACTGAACCTAATCCATCGTCTACGTCATCTGATGCCCTTCTAGGTTTTGTGTTTGGAGTTCTTTCATCATCTTGGCTTTGCAGCATGAGTGTTTGCTTATAAATATATACCAGTTGCTGAGGAACAGTGCCTTTAGCCTTAGCAGTTGCTGGAGACAGGTTTTCATTCTTCCTGAGAGGCAGAAGTGTGAAAGGTTAGCTTGTGGAGTCAGATGGGTGTTTATACTGGGATGATGATCAGATGCTGCCTGCATCACTGCTGGAGATACCAGCAGACACTTAGACACCCTTTGTCTAAGTTTAGCCTTGTTTATGTGCACACTTAACTTGACATTTTCTCCTCAGCTTTCAGCCCAAGGCTTTCTTTCAGATTGGATTCTGGTTTGTAGCTGAAATGGGAGTTATGTATTGACTCAGGTCACAGGGAAAACAGCTATCTCATGTAACCACTGTATTGTGTGAGTGAGTGTGCGCACATGCATGCGCAGTCTATGAATATAGAGTACTTTACAAAAGTGTAAGGCACTTAAACACATAAATAAAGGCATGAAGTGATTTTAGTTATCACTAATTTTTTTAAGATGCCTGTCAGGCATGTTATGCCAATGATCTTTTATAAAAAAATTTTTTTACATTTTTAAAATTTTTTTAATTAAATGACTGTCTCATCTAGTAGTTCCTGGCTGAATTTACTACTCATTTTGACTAAATCCCCAACTCTGTTAGAAGAAATTCAGGCCCAGTATTGCCAGGATCTTCCACCATGCTTCCTTGTCGCCTGGCAAATAAACTTAACATATTAGAAAACCAGGTGCTCTGCCTTCAGTTTTTGTGTTTTCAAGCACACTTGTCATTTTAGTATAGCTGTTTGACACCCTGTTTCTGTTTCAGTAAAGGATTTTGTTCAGCCTATGTGTTACACGACTCTTCATTTGCTGTTTTCCAACCTGGCCAGTTAAAACATTTTGGGCATTAAGAAGCAAACACAGAAGGAAAATAAATAATGGAGGCCCCAAACACTCGACCAGCTGAAATACTTTATCAAGAAATAGAGTTTTAGTTTGGAAGACAGTTGCCATCTAATAATTAACATACACATGCACATACACTGGAAGTTGACTTTAGGACAAATGTTGTTGAAACTTTACCCCCACGCCACCCAAAAATAAATTTATATACCCAGGTGAAATTTTTTTTTTCTATGATGAATACCAGCTTTGGTTGCGGTGGCTGGATAATTTGAGTTGGTAAAGCAGTTGGGATTTAGAAAATATTCTCCTCATTAATCAGGATCAGTTCACTGTGCTAATGATCCAGAAGAGACCTCGGCGCCCCTAAGCCACTTTCCTCTCTCTCAGTTCCCTGCAACTGCTTTCTAGGAAAACTGGTCCCTGTATAATCACTCTTTCTTCTCTTCTTAATCTGACGTACCCCTGGTCACCTCGCTCTGCTTCACTGCTCTCTGGCACACACACTGAGGTTATGTGTGGGCGGGGGTGGGCGTAAATGGAGCAGAAGACGCGTTTGCATGCCACATCTCTTTCCTCTTGACAGTGGAGACAAATGTGTCTAAAAGTACTCAACAAGATCCTTTCTTGACACAGTGAAGCAGAAACCCCTTCACTATAATGCCCCTAGTGGACCCGGACCACGAGTGAGTGTTAGGAGGGAGAAATTTACTGACAAGGTGGATCTCGCTTTTCTTAGCAGGGCCACTGTCTGAAATGGATGTTTAGTAGAAGCCGTGTGATGCTCACCATATTAAACCATACTTTTTGGTATAGTAGTGGAAAAAGTATCAAAAAAGGGCAAGGTCTAAATGTTAGAAAGATCAAAGAGAAATGTTTCAGTTCTGCACCAGCGTCAGTTATGCCAAGGTTTAGCCTATTATAGGGGAAGAGGCAATTGTTTGTGCAGCATGGGAGCATGTATTACATCACTCTTAGGTACAAAGAGGCTTTGTGTTCACAGATGGGATTTTCTGAGGCAAATGTTTGCCTCACCTAATATTATTACAACAACTCAAGGTATTGTGCTGTCACCTTGGAAAAAACAGTGAATATTACATTATCCTGTTCTATTAAAGAAACGTATGAGGTGGTAGAAGACGCCATATCCGAGGCACTCATGTCAGACCACAGCGTCGCTATTAAGCACTTTGTCAGACGCATTTGGGAAGTGCTTTCTACCAGGCTAATCCAATTGGCTTGATTGATTAGCAGTTAAAAGCCTTTCTTTCCCTAGTCAGAGGAATCTGCTTCAAATGCTGCCCAGCAGGCTAGTTTTAGCTAGGCTGGCCTGCCGGATCAGTTGGTGCCAGGCCCACTTCCTGTGTAGGGTTTCACAGGACGCGATCAATACTTGCAGACAGCTAATTGGATGAACACCGACACTCACGTTTCTCCACTCCACTTTATGGTCCATAGAATAAAAGCTGAATATGGGTTTGTGCGGGAGTGTCCTGTCCGTTACAGTGGATAATATAACAGCAAAGATTATGGGAATGCAATGTGGAAATGGGCTGCATCATTTCAATGTAGGTGTCAGTTAAGTGAATGTGGCATTATGTGATCAACAGTGATCCAGTATGTAACTCTGCAAGTGCTGGACTGCAAACTCTGAAATCTTCGCTTGGTCTGTTATGTCTTCAAACACACATTCAGATTAATCCTTATCATATGCAAACCCTGATGCTTGGAAGCCTCCGTAACCCCTGTTCTGTTCTCTCTTTTTATCTTTTTTCTGGGTGTATCTGGACAGAATGACTAAGTATGATGTAAAGAACTACTTGGAGAAGATCTATAATGTCCCTGTTGGAGCTGTCCGCACCAGGATACAGTTTGGTGAGTCTTCTCATTTGTTTGCACTCAAGCACAGAGGGCCATTAACATGTTCTGAATTTGCAGTGGTTGTACTGTTTCGCAAAATATCATCATCATGTTGTGATGCAAGTGTCTTGGCTCAGGTCTAATTGAGGTACAAGCTGTGAAGTTTCCATTCTGTTTCTGCTTTTTCTTTATTTAATCTTCATTGTTATCTCCTTTTTTCTTCTGAAAATGGAGACCATGGCCGCTACTCAAAATGGGGAAAAAAAAGTTTGGATATGGCACAGTGATTGGGGATATTCCATAATTTCTTTCTTCAAGTTTCATGTATGAGGAGGGTTTAAAGCACAATGGCAACTTCCTTTATATGCAGTTCATAAAAGTATGAGTAGAGTAATACTTGGTCTTAAAGTAATACAAAATGACACAGCACATGAACACCCAGCACAACATTGTTATTGCACAGACCCATTTTATACTTGGATTACCACCTTTAACACCTTTTCTAGTTTGCATCATATCATATTAAAATACCTATATTTATTTTAGCTTTAAGATCCTTTTTTCATATTTGTGTAATATTTTTTTTTTTTTTTGATTTATTGAGCTTCTCCTCTAGTGTAATTATTTTCTGTGATATTTCATTTATTTTATTGAGCTAAGTTGTTTTTCAAGTGCTGCCTCTGCAACTCAGTAATTTCCTAGTCTTTTGGGCTGAATTTAGGTATTGACTTGGCTTTTTTCCCCTCTCAAGTGGCAGAGCTATGGCATTTTAATCAGTTGCCGTTATGGCACTAGAGAAACATAAATGTAGCGTTTTATGGGCAGCACCAACACAGTTAATGCCGGTGGTGGAAAAACATACAAACATCATGACTTTGCATCTGTCTCAAGAGTCAGTCAATCCTAACTGTTGGGAGAGGGTGGTGAAAACAGTTGATTCCTAGTATGCAATACCAAGACACACAAATATTTCATCCAAATTAAAATCCTAAAGTTGTACTGCAGCTGTTGTGAGTCAGTGGGGTGCACTCACTTGTATACACACACACACAAACACACAGACACGCGCGTGTGCACGCACATACTCGTAGTATAAATGCTTATTTTTTAATTTAAACCTAATGCAATAATTAAGTACAACCCAAAAGTGACGGCTTGTGTGGAAATGTGATATGAAACTGTTTTCTACTGATACACAACTCACTGCACTACTCTTATTACACACTGTACATTATTACAGTTCAGCATTATAGTGAAAATGTACCAAAATATTTACTAAAATAAGGTTTGAAAAATGTCTATAAGTAGCACGTTTCCCCAAAGCATTGATTGAAACTCACAAAACCTACTCCTGTGTATTCCATCTATATAACCCTATATTTAGTATTCTGGTGTAGTGCTAATTGTTACACCATTCCTAAAGTAATAAGGTAATTACATATTTTTTAATAGGGGTGAGCATTTCAGAAAGAAATGGGCTTACACTAGACCTCATTTTCATTTGTATATCTATTTATAAGGAATTCACCATAGAACTGTTGACAGGACAGTAACAGCTCATCTCAGAACATGACAAGCTGTAGGGGTCCTATGGTACAAGCCAATCACATCCTACAGGGCACGAAAAAAATTGTTCCAGTGAACATCCTTAATTTTAAAGGGGCAAATATTCACTTTTATTTTGTTTAGTTTTAGCTTGCTTGTTTCAAAGCAAAAGCTGAGCTTATTGTGATAGCCTTGCTGTTGGCGTCGTTTCCACAAAACTTTAACGTTGGCCATAACTTGAAAAAGATGTGACCTAGGATGTTTACATTCATACCACAGATGCATCTACTGAGAATCTTGGTAACCTTGACCTGAAGGTAAAGCAGTGGCGGGCCGTCAGGGCCTGCAAGGCCTTCTCTGCAGGCCTAAAAAATATCTGAATCATATTAAATATATTTTGTCTATCAATACTTGTTAAATAATTCCAAATGGTCTGTATGGTTCCTTTCATAACTTTTCCCGGTGTCGCGCTGTTTCCAGACGTGTATTTTCATATTAAAGCAGTTAACCAATCACATTTCAGCCATCATTTGTTGCTAGGGTCAAAGAAATCTGCCCGGAGGCCTTCAGAATCCCTTCTGC
>VUQK01043560.1:9223-25932 GCA_015106715.1 Bujurquina vittata | reverse complement strand
AGTTTTGTGCTGAAAGGTCAAAGTCAGGCCTCAGATTTGAAATTGAAATGAAGTGTTGGTTTGGCACTGTTCCCACCTCACTACTCTATGGAAAGAGAGAGTGTGTGTGTGTGTGTGTGTGAGCGTGTGTGCGCGCATGCATATGTGCAGCAAAACACCACCTGAGTACACATTTTGCCCTCATTTCCCACTGTTTTATATGTTCTATGCTGGAATTTTCTTATAGAAGCATATTCAGTAAAAACAATGATTATGAACTCACCACTCATTTTATGAGGTGCACATGTTGCAGATTTCTAATCAGCCAATCAAATGGCAGCAAGATGACCTTCTGAAGTTCAAACTGAGCATCAGAATGGGGAAGAAGGGTGATGTAAATGACTGTGAGCATGGCATGATTGTTGGTATCAGACAGGCTTGTTTTAGTATTTCAGGAACTGATCTGCTGGGATTTCCCACACAAGAATCCCACGCAGGATCCAACCTGGTACTCGCAAAGTGTAACTAACAAAGTGGTAGGGAAGTGTTTTTCAGTACTGTCCTAACTAAACAATACACGGGTCAGGTTAATGCAAGACCTAAGTAGATGGATCCGTGGTGGACAAGTGGACTTTGCTCCAGCGGGCAATTGGAGAGTTTTTATGGAGACGTTTCAGCACTTATTTTATTTTTGTGCTCCCTCTCAGGGTTATCTTGATTCAGAGCACAAAATCTAAATTCAACACAGCTGTTCTCTGCAAAAGAGCAAACTTCAAGCTTGCCGACTTTTAAGTCTACAGCTGGTGATTTGATAGTTTAAAGACAGCAGAATACCAAGTACAAGCCTTTTAAAATCAAACCTGCCACATCTGAATCGGTCTGAAATTGGAACAGCTTGTTAAGCATCATTATCAGGGCTATATTACATTATACATTATATGTAGTTTTGCCTTGTGTTAATACCTCAATCAGCAAGCCTTTCCTGTGTCGCTGCATTCTTTCACACTTGTTTGTGTTGAAAAAGTGCCATTAGATTAGCACAAAAAAAAGTGAGGTCTGAAAAAGGAAAGCTGATGTTAAAATTGTTTCCCCAAAGAAATATTGTGCCAATCATAAATTGAGATCATATTTTCTAACAAAAGTTTTTAGTTAAACTGCACACTGAGTTGCCGCTGCCATTCACAATACACTACACTCAGGTAAAGCAATCATAATATTTTTCTTGATAATGATGTGCTATTCATGCAAAGAGTGATAAATAATGTCCAATTAGGTCAGACATGTGATAATTGCCATAAAATGATCATTTAAACAAGCAAATCTCAGCTTAGTTATTTGATTTTTTTTTTCAGTGAGCCTCCCTGGCTTCAGTGTGCATTCCAGGCAGTGAATGATAGTGCTACCCACCGCTGCACAACTGGCTGAGAGGGATGACTTGGATGTTGCTGAGAAATGGATGTGTAGCAGCACAGGGTGAAATGGGGGAATGGGCGAATGGCTGCCTGCCAGGGTTGGATACCTGGTGCAGAATATAGGGTAGAGAGGTGTCCTTCCTCAGGTCCCCTGTGGAGGGAACCAGCCCATACTGAACATCCACTGTCCCAGTACCCTCTACTGCTGCAAGGCCACTTTTCCTCCTCATTCACCTCAGCTGTTTCTTAAATCTTGCCCTCAATTGCTCCCTGTTTTTCTCTTTCAGCCAAAAACAAGCCTGCACCATACATAAGAAGGACACTGTGTCAAATAAATGGCATGTGCTGCATGCCACAAATCCTGCACACATGTTCTGCACTCGCCGGCTAACCCGTCTTTCTCTCTCGCTGTCTTCCTCTCTATATGTTGGATGGAGCCACAGAGTTTTATGGCTCATGTGTTCTGTGACGGTGTGAATGGCACAGGAAGGAAAGGCCACGCTTCCTCTGATGCTCCTGCTGCTGTGGACCAGAGGAGATAAGAACACACACATGGATGCACACGCAGCCACGAACAAACAATCACAACACAGGCCCGTGCTGCCTACACTAACACCCCCTCCCTCTCCACCTCCCCTGCAGATCGACTTCCACGTGGTTTGGCCTTAATCAACTCCCCTGCACAGCCCCACCTCCATCTCCTCTCACACATTTTGGTTTGTTCTCATCTCAACAATTTGCACTCCCCGGTCCAACTCAAAGTGTTTAAATTGGCACTGCTAGACGAACATTAGATGCTTTTAGTTTCAAATAGGCAAATAATCGCTGCTCAAATTGTGAGCTATTTGGGTTAGTGAAACAGAGCAGTCGTTCTGGTGACTCTGCCATAGCCTACGAGTTGTAGATGCAGAGAAGAATCCTCTCTGTCTTTTCAATGGTTTATTAATGTTTATTAATGTGCACGTGTGGAAGAAAGGCATTTCCTTCAGAAACGAGTAAAGAACTTCCTCAACAGTACGCATGCTATGCTTTCCTGGGTGAGACTGATGTTGAGAGTGTGTCTGTTATTTTCTCAGTGTGAGCGTGTGTGTGTGTGTGTGTGTGTGTTCGCTGACGTAAGCCCCTCTATCTGATGATGCCCTTCTAATCCCCACAGTGATGTGTCATGAATATGGAGTTTAAGACTCAAATCCCCGGGGATACACAGGCTATAGATAGCTTGTGCCTTCTTCACACACAGACACACACTGCTCCTGACCCTTTTGGCGCTGCACTGGTTTACTGTAGTCTACTCTAGCCTTCAGAAAGACTTTGATATTAGCCATTCCTTCTATTTACAGTCAGTATGACACTATATAAAAATGTTCATTGTCAGAGGAAGTGTTCTGGGTTTAAATGTACACAATGCTGCACACTCTTCTTCTGAAGCAGCCGCAGGCAATACAGTTTATTTGTGTTAGCAATGATCTGTAATAAGACACTGGTCATTTTCAGCACTTTTTGGTGTATATTGCATAGGTGGAACCAAGCGATGACAGAAGACCAAACCTTCAGAAAAGTGTGTCGTTAGTGCTCCCTGCACATTCTTGTTGCGTTGCACGGAGCATTAAATCGGATTGCTGTTGTAGTTTTTACTGACCAACACATTATTCAAACACAACACAACAGCAAAGGAGCTTCCTGTTCTGTAGACCAGTCATGTTTGAGCAGGCTTTGGTTGCATGAAGGTGTAGAGAGCCCATATGAAGAGTGAAAGAGGGATTGCATTTTCTGAAATGAAATCTTGGCTATAATGTGGTAAAATTTTAGCTAAATTGGCTATTCCCCCAGAGGCTAAATCAACCGACTAGCTGATGGATTCCCGGATTGCATCCAAAGCACAGAAAGTTGAAAGTGGAACATTAGCACGGGCAGTCAGTCAATCATACTGATCTTTTAAATCCCTGAACCTACCTGGATGATTAAAATAACCCAAGACATACAGTAAAATGAATGCCTAAACTACTCTTTTTGAGCATTAATTACAATTTTACAATTGTAATGCACGGACGTTCATGGAATTTAAGCTGCCAGCTTTGAAGTCCATATGATGTCTGATTGCATGCGAGAATCGTGCAGGTGGTTGTTCAGTGACTATCTACATGTGAGAATGGCCAATGTCCGCAATTTCTCCTGACACTGTACACTGTAATATAACTGATGATATAAGTGATGGCCACAGCAGTGAAAACATGATCCCATGTGCAATAAACCTAAATATACTTGAATCTTAAATGAAGCCATATTAAAACACACTGCATGGTGCCATACCATCATGTGATTGTCATTAAGTTGCAATTTAAACCACAAATGGCTGAAATAATCAGCTTGTATAAATTTACTCCTGTGTGCATGTGTGGTGTGTATTGTTATGTAGGCTGAAATGTTCTGGAAACTCTCTATGTTTTATTGAAAGCTGTAATCTGAAAATGTGGTTCCTTAGGTCATTGTGGCCTAGACTGCACACAGATGCATACTGCAGGTGATAAAAGACATAATGTAGGTATAATCACACTTGCTGCCTTACGCTGCATACACACACACACAGACACACGAATCCCACCACACCCCAAAAGCTTGCCAACCCATATGGCTTGGGGATAATAAACTGAACAGCCAGCAACACGTCTCCTGTGCTCCCGAGCCAGGCAAGCCAAAGGAATGCACATCCCTCCAGTTCACTCCCTCTCTTTATCGGCCTCCCTTTTCTTTTCTTTTTTTCTTTCTGTCTGTTTGTCATTCTATGTCTTTTCCTTCTCAATTCTGAGAAACTGAGTAAAGGACCCTCTGTTAAAGTGAGGAGGTATGTGTCTGAGCGTATGTTGGCATCCAAAAGTGTGTTTGTGTGTGCGAGGTGTGCCAAAGAAACCAGTCTGACGAGTCTGTGAAGAGCTTGCCCTTGGGATGGAGGGAACAGGGGAAGTGGGATGGAAAAAGGGAGGGAGCGTAGGGATGAAATGAAAAGGAAAATAAACAGTTATGTGAAGGAGAGGAGGATAAAGAGAGAGAAATTGGGGAAGGAGGGAGAGTTACAGTTACATCCTCCTTCCTAATCACTTATTCTAAAATGCCAAATGTGAATGTGACCAAACACACGTGCCTTGTTTCTTCCAGTGGCCCCCCCGTCATGGTTGTCTCTTCTCAGGCCTCCCACCTCTCTGTTTCTCTGTGGTGCAGTGGGACAACAAGCAAGGCCTGCGGCAGGAGTGCTAAGCCCGGGCCTGGATTTGGAGCACGACTGCTCTTGGTTGAGCAGGATCCAGGCCCCCTGAGGGCTGAGGGGTGGGAGCGGAGGGTGGAGGGTGGGAGTAGGGTGAGGGAGGTAGGGCAGAGAGGGAGGAGAGCAGAGGCAGCAAGCAGTACAGTTCTGGATCACCTTCAAAGAGCTCCAGTCCCAGTGGAGAGACTGGATTCCTCTGCGGAGAGAGAGGGAGGGTATGGAGGGAGAGGGGAGAAAGAGGGGGAAAGAAGTGGGAGACAAGAGACGGGGGGGAAAGTATTAAAAGAGAAAGGAAAGAAGTGGTTTGGGTTGTAACTTTTTTTCCCCACTCTTTCACTGTCTTTCTCCCTCCCTCTCTCTCTCTGAAGCGTGCATGCACTTGCCCTTCAGACAGAGGGCTATACTGAGATGATCTATCTGTGTGCTGGAGCGGGGAGACATGAGAAATCTGGCCCGCACAAAGGCTTCGTTGTGTCTCTCCGGAGCTTCCTTTAGGGGCGTCATGTGTGTATGGCTGTATTTGAGTGTGAAAAGGATGAGTAAGAGTTTACCTTCTCAAGGCCCCCCACCCTCTAAAAGGTTCTGCATGCACACAGACTCCTAGATATGCCTCCAGAAATCCAAGGACACTGCAGATTGCCACCTAGGCATCTTATTCTTGTTCATGTGGTGGATGACTTTCAAGCTCTGAACCTATAAGCCTCTTATGGAACGCAAGAGCGTGTGACAGTTTGGGAAACCTCAGATTTGTTCCATTGGAGTTGTGCATGTACATTTTTTGTGAATTTAGGGCCAAATAGTACACTTCATAGTTTGTGCAGGCAGGAGTGTGTGTTTCTCTGTGTGCATCAGTGACAGACCTTCATCCTGAGTCTGGGTCAGCAGTTTGTTTAGCGTCAATTAGAGGCTCTGTGTTCCTCAACGCAAGCGTGAAGGGAGAATTAACGTGCAGTGGCACATTCCCATCAGTGTATTATTACACACAGCACCTCAGCTGCCAGAGTGCAAGCATGTGTCTTTGCGTGCGTGTGTGCGTGAGAATGCACATATGTGTGCGTTCATAGGTAAATGATTCAAATTCAGAAAGCGCTTTTTCGTTTTTCTTTCCTCCCTCTCTGTCTTCTTCTCCTTGCTTTGCACTCCCCTCCTCTTTCAAGGACTATGGTCTGACCACAGCCATTCCCTTAGTCTCTTCCTTTCCTACAACACACAGCACATAGTTTCCATAGAACTTGCATTTAATTGGAGGGAAGATATATAGATATTGGAGAAAATGTCTTGTAAAGACAACTGGATTTAAAGATTCCGTTTTCAGAGGCAATCTGAAGAACACATGTTCAATGCTTCACTGGCTCTGATGCAGATCTATTGAAGGCATGTTGACTGCTCTACATAAAATGAAGGTTGAAAAGTGACTGTTATCTTGTAAACAATATTATAGATAAGACAGGCCTATTTATCATCAAGCACTAATCTAATTACATTATCTTGTGCTGCCGAGTCTTTTTTTTTTAACCACCATGTTTTGCGCAAGAAATAATCATTGTTTAACCCAATAATTCACAGTGATCTTCTGATTTAGTTAACACTTATCAGATATTATTAGACACAAGTTTAGAACAGTTGCTTAAAAGTTTTATATCGTCTGATTAAGACCATAATCTTCGAGATAACTAACCTCTATCATCCTGAAGCCAGTGTTTTCATGCCACAACTCTTTCTCTGTTTTATTCATTTACAAGTTGTCTCAAAAGGTTACCTTGTTTTACGAATGTGTGACTGCAATAAACAGGTGCAAAGGTGTTATCGAATGCAGATTTGCATTAGAAAAGTTCAGCCTTACCCTTTGTTTTGGTTTTTTTAGTTCTCCCCAACTATTTGTACAAAACAAACTTATCAAATGTGCAAGTTGTGACCTGTTAACATGCCAAAACAAGGACTAAAATGTATCCATGTGCACTGCATTCAATCAGTTTAGTTTCAATATTAAATAACAACATTGCTTATTAAGGACTATTATTTATATTTTAGCCAGAAAATGAGTCTGAATTAGGTCCAAATGCCTCCAGGTTCTGCTGGCCTTGGGCCAGGCTGCAGACCTTAAACGCCTTCATAGTCAATGTTATTAACAGCTCTGTCTAAAAAAACAGCCAGTATCATTTAGATACACAACATTTAGCGATATCATCACATCCTGACATGTTAATAGAAGCATTGTTTTGTGTGTGTTTTTTTAAAAAAAATGCTTCCAAGAAAGATATTCATCATTCACGAACATTCAGCTTTATTATGTTAGAAGTGATTAGAGCATGCCTAACCCTCTTAGGGATTACTGGGTTGAATCTTTGCCAGGAAATGTGCCACACACGGGCACAATGTTGCCAGAATTCCTCAGTTAGGCAGGATACGTGTTTCTTCTATTCTTACTCTGATTACACCCTCTGCATAAATATGGAATATAGTTTCATTGCTTTTGTGTCTTTTTTGTGTGTTATTTGACGTGGGATAGGATGTCAGTTAGCTGCTGCCAGGAGAAAGGTTTCCCGTCTTTGCCAAGGTATGCCCTCCTCCCCTCTCTCTCATGTGGAGCAAGGCTCTATACTTGCTTGTAAATAGTGAGATAAGTGTGGTTTACTCGTCGCCGGGGTGTAAGGTGCACTCAGCACCGCCCGAACTTGTCTGTGCCAAAGCCCAACAGGGGTGTAATTACCTGAGACTGGGTCAGCACTTTATCCAGGGTAAAAATACCTGCCTACTTATAGAAGGGGACTAGAGAGGGCAACTCCATGCAATGGGAGGTCTGTCTTCACACATTCAGCCAAATGCCCCTCAGTATTGGGAAATTCTCCGGTAGTTTCTCTGCGTCTGCCTTTAGAGGAGTTATATAGCATTAATTACCATTCTATTATGGGGACTTCTGCCGTTTGCCTTTCATGGATGCTGTGGACTGACCTACAAAACACTGAGACACACGTCCAATGTTCCACCTCTAACTACAGCTGACTTTCAGCCTAGTACCTTTCCACATTCGCTGAATTCCCCCACTCCGCCCCTTTCACACCACATCTGTCTCTCTGCCCTCCGAGTCAAGGACAGAAAGGGCCAAGCAGACATGGAGAGGACAGCTCTGCACCAATCAGGAGACAGAGAGAGCTTGTGTCAATTAAATGGTATGTGCTTATGCCGCAAATCACAGACACATGTTCCTTCTCCCCTCCCACCCTGTGGCTGCTGCCTCTCTTCTCCACCACCTAATGCAGCGTAATCATCCTCATTACCTAATGAGACCCTACTGTACACACAAAACCTCCTTCTCCCCCCCGCCACCCAACACACATATGTATAAAGAGCAGCCACATGCTCATGAAAAACACCATAGTCAATGTGAGACACAACCATCTGAACCTCTACCACACTGTCAACAGAGCAGCTCTGATTTCCACAACATTGTAAAGCCTCTAATGCCACAGTAATACTATTGTAGTGTGTATTATCAACAGGACAGTGAGCACTGAATTAGGCTGGCAGCTGGGGAGGGGAGAAACCCCTCATTAGCTCCCTTCAATGTATCTACTTCCCCTAATCGCTTACAATAACATAATCTCTTTAAAAGTGCTGCAGCTTAAGTCCAATCTGCCCTAAACCTGACACGTGATTGAGGTCAATCCTCACTAAACCCCCAACTGTGGGGTCCCAAGAACTCCCACCCATCTGAATCCTACCGATTCAGATGTCTCTCTCTCCACGGCTAACTTCTTATGTACCTGAAGTGAGACAGCGCACAGCCAGCTGCCTTCTTGTGTGCACGATCCCAGTGCAGTTTGTATCCTTTTCACAGCCTCTGTTCTCTCTAAACCTACTAGAGGAGACCCATTATGCCCCCCCCCCTTTTTTTTTTGATGTTTTTCCATAGTGTCTCTTGCCTGCAAACCACTTACAGATGTTGGCAGCAGGGAGCGTTGTGGCAACTCCAAACGAGGAAATCTAAATAGAGATCAGGCTGTAAAATAAAAAAGAAGGCCAAGCGAAAGAGAAAACAAGGGTAAAAGCAAGAAAGCAAATGCGAGAATGAGGTGAATGGGTTAAAGAGAAAGTAGAAAGGATTAGCATGGAATTAGTAAAGAAAGAAAGAAAAATACATACTGGGCATAAATAAGCAGTAATATTTTTATGGCTGCTTTTTTAGATTTGTCAGCAGAGCTTTGATAATTTGCCCCAGTTTGTATTTATCTCCCAAACAGAAGACAAATAGAGGCAGTAACAAATACAAAGATATGGCACAATGGTGGTATACGTAAAGGAAGATTAGGTTACAGTAGAAATATTTTTGGCCAAAGAGGCAGCTACTGTAACAGGAAACGCACACAGTCGACAAACTACTGCAGCCTTTCAGTACCTGATAATGAACCCCGTTAAAATTCTATATGGTTTAAAACCACAGCTTCATATTCACCTTTCCAGTTGCTGCTCCCTTGGCATGTTTTCATATTAAATTGCATTTTATAACATATATAAATAATCAGTGCCAGCTGGAATTTACCGGCGCATGCTGGAAAATAAGTTGGCTGGGCTGAAATAGGCTTGGTCTGATCTGTGGAGGCGGCTCCATGTTACCTCCCTCCACCTGTTTTACAGGAAGTAGCCTTGTCCCGGTGGATCAGAGAGGAAATGTGCTGAAATGCTACATCCTGCTCCCAGCTTAGGGTCACAGTTCAGTATAGCTAATTCTTATTACATCCAGACACCTGCTTGGGAGAAAGAGAATGCCGAGAGTGAGGGATAGAGGGGGAAGTGGCGGCGTGTTTGCAGCCATGCCACTCCCTGAACAGTGATTGTAAAAATGAGTGACCTGTCTCTCCCATCTCGCTTCTCTCCCCCCATCCTCCTCCTCTCTCCCCCCTGCACTTTATTTATTAATGGATCCATTCAATTATTTACCTCACATCTTGGGGCGACAACAGGCCAGAGCGCAGTACATAAGGTGGGGATGATACAGTAGACATGCACGACACACAGACGCAAGACAGCCCAAGTTCTCAGTAGAGTTAACTGCCTACAGTAAACTGGCTAAAAGCAAATAATTCTCAAATTATTCATTTAATTTTCTCTTTTTTTCAGCTTGTTCTATAAATTAATTGAAATACCAGTTTCCTGGGGCTCAAGAGGATATTTTTAAATTGCTCGTTTTGTCTAAACGTTGGTGTAAATTTCAGTAATCGGTAATCAATCCCATCACAAGTAATCAGTATTTAACTAAGCATAAGATTTATAGATGGAAAAGGAAATATTTTGCATTTTTGTAGGTCAACAACATTTCAGCATTAGGAATGAATACAATTTTTATACTTTGGTGTTTTTCTTGACTTAATATTTTCCATTAAGTGACACGTTTAGTGCAGGACTTTGCAGTGTTACTACTTAAGTGGAGGATCTTGAACGTTTCCTCCACCAGCGGTTTTTAGTGAAAGCCAGCGGTACTTAAACAGCAGCACATTCCACTTACATGACCCGGTGACATGCGGTCTGTATACCTTTAAAAGTTACTATAGCATCCTGTTTGCAGTAGAGGCTGATGGCTCAAACGTATCATTGACCGCTCTGTGTCTGCTCTTATCTTCTCTCTCTGGCCTTATCCCCGCAGTGGCCAGACATGGATCAATCCCACCCGGAATTGGGTTTCACATCCCGGAAGCAGAGATGTACACATGGGTCACTTTCATCGACTCACTGCGGCCATGGCCATAGGTATCCATCATACCGACCATTGACTGGTTGTGACCATGAAGGTACAAATTCATCACAAAACGAGACTGTGGTTGATGAGGTCAGTGGAAAGAAGTAGCTCTTTCCAGTCTGCAGCCAGGTGAAAATTGAGCCTTTTGGCGTATTATCACTTATGTTAGTGTAATTACAGCACAGCATGAATGTATAAGTATTTTATGTCAAGTCACTGTGCCTGTTGTTTATGATTTAATTGATTTTTGTGTGTGAGCATGTCCGTGTGCATGGTCACATGACTTGAGGAAATATATTTCTGTTATCTGCACCAGTCTCCGTGCTATCTGTCCGAGGAATGATGTCATGTGTGTGTGTGTGTTTGTTATTATTTAAGAATGTGCATCCGTGTGTGGTTTTGTATTTGCATGCATGATGCGTAACATACTGAAGATGAATAACAGATGCTGTGATGCTCCAGACTTGGCTGGCCCAGGCCGAGGATTGAAGGGGAGAAGATGAAGGGAAGGATGACGAACGAGATGTGGGAGCGATGAGGAGAAGATGCTGAAGACTGATTGCCACTGACTCGCGTCCAGTGCGCTGCTAACTGGGAGATCCCCTCAGCGTGTTTGGGAAAAAAAGCAAACATTTTCAGTGCCAAGAAGAGTCTGACAACACTAAAGAGGAAAGCAGAAAATAGAGCGATGAAACAACACTTTTCTTTCATCCCCTATTCTCAAATGTGTTTGTATTGGCAGGTAAATACGAACACATCCACACTTAAAATAAAAGAAAGAAAAAAAACCCTCAGTAACTGGTTAAAACTCTCATGTGTATGAGTGTGTGTGTGTGTGTGTGTGTGTCCTTTGAAAATAACCTGCTGTAATTTCCCAGGAAATCACTGTGATTTAGAGTAGCAGGAAAGTAACGTCCAATTATGGTGAATGGACTGCTAGTGTGGAAGTGGGCTGAACTGCTTGTGCACGTGTGTCTCTGCATATGAAGAGTATATGAAATGGGATTTAATCCAAATTTAAATTAATGAAAAGGATAACACGTAAAAAGCTCAATCAATGCAAGTGGTAATTAAAAATAACTACACATGGTTCTGTCAGCAGGGCGGGGTATTTGAAAATATGTTTTAAAAAAAAAGAGAGAGAGATCACTTTCTTCTTGTTTCCAAATGATGAAAGATGTAAATGAGTTCATGGTCTGAGTTCAAGTCGGTATAGAGGAAGCAGCAGTGTGCGCACACACTTCAGTGGCTTTAAAATGCCTGCAGCCAGGTTGAGGCTAATGCTTGGAGAGCTTATAAAAGGAGCTGGCCTGCTATAGCTGAGTGGAGCATAAAAATGTTGTGAGATCCGTGCGATGAACAGAAGCGGGCCGGGTTTGAGGCTGCTGTCCCGGACTGCTCACTGCTGCCGTTGCAGATGCAAGGAGCTGAAGGTGGAGGCTGGCAGAGCAGGCTGAATGCAGATAGGATCTCTGTGGGGGGGCGTGAATGTGTGATTGGAGACTAAAATCATTACAGTACGCCTGGTCCCTGTGTCCTTGGCTCTTCCGCTGAGCTGAGGCTGCTTTCTTATAGTTTCAACCTCCAGCCTTTTTCTCCCGTACATTTTTACCCTTTATCCAATATTCACTATGCATCTCTGTGAAATACACACTAACAGTTCTCAATAAAACGTGCTCTTCAAAAAAAAAAGTTAAATCACTTTCTGTTGGCAAGAATAGAAAAAAAAGTTCCCTTTGAGATGTTCTCTGAGAAATGCAGAGATGTTATCTCTGCAGCGTGTTAATTATGCACATGAAATGCAGTCAGTAATCATGTGACCTGTGGTAGTGCAGCAAAATAGTAACATAATAATATAATAATAACATACTCTGTATTTTTTTAGCCATAAATCAGATTGCCATAATATTTTTTAGGATCAGCTTTTTTTTCTGTCGTCCAATATTGATGCATTACTTTTCAGAGAGTCATCATACATGTGGCGGAAATAGAATTTAAGCCTCTGCAATGAAATTGTCAGACTTCGTCATGTATTTGATATTAATGCTGGATTATTTGTCTCCACGAGGCTCGCAAGCGCTTTCAGACTCTTTCCCTTTTCATTGCTTTGCATCCAGCAGAGTTTCACACACATCTTGAGCGCTGAAGTCATAATATGATTCTTTACATAACTTGTTTAGGTCTGACTTGCTCACCAAGTGACTTTTGTGAAAAATCAGAAAAGAAAGAGTAAAGAGTAGGACTACAGGATAAGCCTAATCACTTGTTTTTGTTATTTTCAATTATTATCACATATTATAGGTCTCTTTCTTCTGGGGTGACCCCAGCTGCACTCATGCCCCCAGGCTGCTGCTGGCTGTCCAAAGAGAGAGAGAGTGGGGTGGGGGGGGGGGGTGTAAACTACACTCGCCTTCCTTGATTCTCATTGGTTGATTCCTTCCTAGCGGTTTTGTCCTTGAGAATGTGCAGACATGGGGCAGATAATGTTCTGACACCAGAAACTCTAGACCCGGACCAGATCAACACTTACTCCCTACTTCTTCTACTTCTCTGCTTCTATTACCATACTATAAGGAGGGCTGTTGATATTTTTTTTTGTGCGTAGAAATCACGAGCGTGTTTTTAGATAGTTTTGTTTTAAGGCGAATCAGTAAAATACCTGAACTGTGTATTTTGTTCAAGTGTTTGCATGCAACAATAATCAGAAGGAAGACGAGCTTCTGAGGCTTTCCAAGTGCGTTGACACATGGCAAGAATAAATGCCATTACCGTTAACCGTAAGAATATCACCCCCGCAGGCGCGCACAAGGGATTATCAGGAACCTGAGGCCCTGGTTCAGCGCATTAGGCGACAGGGTCAGACTTTTTTCTTCTTTTTTTTTTTTAAGATTCAAATTGTGTAAGAAGCCGCTAGATTTAGCCTTTACGCGTATTCACAGCCATGCACGGCGAAAATGAAAATTATTTTAAATCTGAGGTTTTCCATCTCTTCTCCGGTATATTGCAAGGTCAAAGATCTCCTTTTACGGTGCGCTCTTGTGACGGCGGGGTTTCTGCACAAGTCAGCATGCCAGCAGAGCAGCGTGGAGGCTATAGGAATCTCCCTGCAGCGGCACATAAGCTGCCAGAGCCGGTGATCTAATCACTGCAGGCCAGTAGGCTTTAGTCCAAAGTTTGCACTTCGTTTTTACGTCTGAAAATAAAATTAAGGCCAAGTGCAAATGAAACGCAAATGGTTTAGGCGGTGCAAATTAGCTCTTAAAAGGAAATAATTATTATTATTTTTTATGTTTTCCCAGAAATGAGCAAACTTTTTTTTTTATTACTGTTACTACACTTTGTGTGAGCATTAATTGCTGCTAATATGTCGTTAATATGACGCAGTGATTTAGTTACAGACCTTTCCATGACGGCAGAGGGGGGGAAAAAAGTCTGAGAAGTAATTAATGCCATTTCAATGACTTTAATAAGCAAAATAGGAAACAATTTCTTCCAAAAACAACAAAAAAAAGACATAACAGAAACCAGCCTGAATGGAACAGTTCAAATTTAAGTGTTACTATTATTTATATAAACAGGATTGAAAGTTGATCCCCATCATCGCCAAGTACATGAAATTGGTGAAAACAAAACAACAACCCGCTGCTGCAGTTTCAGTTCGATTTCAACACAGTTGAATCAGTAACAAACCAAAGATTGTTAAATGCATGACTTTTCAACAACAGTTTCAATGCAAGCACCATGCTTAATCGATATGATCTGACAGTTTAATTTAAATCATTAAAATAAAAACTTTAACTATGCATCTGGCCAGCAGAACCAGAATCATCAAATAATAATAAAAGACAAAAAAAAAGTATTACATAACATAGACACTGTTTTCATTTTGAGACTTTGCACAACCTGGATCCCCCTTTTTTACTGACCGGCAGAAAAAAAATCAGGAAAAACATAGAACATTAATATTCACACTTTGTATCAAAACATTTTCATCTAAATCTTAACTGCGATTTTTTCTAAGTATTGCGTAAAATATAAATCATAAACGTCTGGCCCAATGGGGGGAAAATGCTACAGGTGGCAGCCAATTATGATGCGAGATATTTGGGTTTGATCGGGTCTGATGAGTTTAGAAATGCAAATAATACTTTATTTTAAAATCTGTGCAAGAAAGGCTACACTGGATTGAAATAGCAGAGTATTAATACACACAGTGTCTGTTTAGAATCTTCGCCTTCCTCGCAAAAGAGCTGAAGCTGTGTGTAATCTGGTTTGAATAATATTGTGGTCACATGTTTCTCTCCTCTGCCTCACGTAACATGCGTCCTAAATACGCCTCCAAAAGTTTGCACCGAGGCCTGCCTTTAATATTAAAACAGTATTGCATCATAGTATGTCTTCCTGGAGGGAGGTCTGCACAAAATTCAAAATGAAAAACTCGCAAGTCATTATCCAAAAAGTGCACTTGACACATAGTTTTGCTGTATTTAAATGCAACTGGAAAAATGCGCTCCTCTTTCAATCAATACCCAAAATGATAAAAAAAAAACCGAAACAAAATCAATAACAAATGAATGAAATAAAAACACAGCACACAGAAAGAAGTTCAAACCAGCCTCCTCAATCTTGTTGTGCAGTTTTGCGGTTGCATAATATTTACAAGCCCCGAAAGAAACCCCACACCATGATACTGCACCGCCAGTCCTGCTGTTCTGTCCCCGCTGCATTTCTCTAATACCCCCCAAAAAACTATGGAGAAGCGCAGATCAACAACATGCTCTTAATATACACGAGAAGATGAAGGTACAAAATAGAAATTATTACCGTACATGTCCAGCATGCAGGATTAATATTTAATGCAGTTTTTTTTTAAATTTTCAATATATATTCGAATATAACCAAGCAGGCAATAAATCAATGAGATGTTGCATAAAATGTCCCCTCCCGTGACGGGTTCGTAGACGGAAGTTAAATTTGCATAAAGTGGTGTCCCGTTTTTTGGAGATTTTCTCAGATTTCGGGCCCACTTGTCGAATGTGAGTCTCATGAGTTGCAGGCAGTGAGGCCGGGCCTGCATGTTGTTGTTTCATAACAATGTCAGCAAAATTACAACTGCCTTGACGCCATCCCACACTACTTACAGATGATCTGAAAGCTGGATCCTCAAATGAGAGAGAGAAAAAAAAATGATAATAAAAAGTTCATCAGCCGCTCCTCTTCTTTTGAAGAAGGAGGGGAGGAAAAAAAAAAGTCTCTTCACTACAAGCAACTAATCTACAAAGATGCTGCGACTGATCAGACTCTACATTGCTCTTTGTATCTCAGTTGACACGTGGATGGTGAGATGATTATATATGAGAATACTATTTGATGGATTACTCTTCTAATATGAATATAATTGTTACCGTTATTAGTATAATCAAACAGTATGGGAGGTGTGGATTATTATCGTTTGCTCATCAGCAAAGTCCGAAAGTAAAGGTGGGGGTGGAGAGTTTGTTTGTTTGTTGGGGAGGGGGGGGGGGGTTCACAAGAAAAGGCTATGACAACTCACATGAAAAACTCTGGTGATGAGGGGTTGTCACTGGTTGAGCCAGCCTCGCGGAACCCGTTGCTGGCCCCTGACCCCGTCAGTTTCTCGCACTTGAGTTTGTAGGCGTCCCTCTCCCGCGCCAGCCGGCTGATCTCCGCCTTCAGCTGCTCCACCTGGTTCAGCAGCTGCGTCTTCTCGTTCTCCAGCACGTGCTTCTGCTGCACCCGCTTGAACCGGCAGGACTGCGCGTAGCCCCGGTTCTTCAGGGTCCTCCTCTTCTGCTTGAGGCGGATCACCTCGTCCTTGCTGAAGCCCCGTAGGTGTCTGTTGAGCTCCCTCACCGACATGGATACCAGCTGGTCGTCGGAGAAACGGTCCTCCACGTTGAGTCCGCCCCCGGAGCTGTGGTGCGCTCCTGACTGGCCCAGGTGGCCGTGCGGATGGTGATGATGATGGTGACGGTGATGGTGGAGCGGCTGGTGGGAGTCCGGGGAGACCGGGGATGGGCTGTCGGGGTCTTGGCTGTGGTGATGATGATGCTGGCTATGTGGGTGGCTGTGTCCGCCCGGGTGCCCGGAAAGTTCCTCGGCGTGGTGCGGGATGCCCCCCGCATAGGGGTGATGATGTTGCTGGCTGTGGCCGTGATGGCTGTGGTGGTGATGCGGGCCCCTGTAGCCCTCGAAAGCTCCTTGCTGCTGCAGCTGCTGTTGGACGTGTGGAGGCGGAGGGTGGCCGTGAGCTGTCGCTCCAATCAGGGCCTCCACTGCGTCCTCTGGGGTCAGGCTTAGCGTC
>VUQK01043559.1:29188-50667 GCA_015106715.1 Bujurquina vittata | reverse complement strand
GAGTAGAACCATTTCAAAGAAGATCAGAAGAAATGGACAGCATGTGAGTTAAATATGAGTGTCACAGCAAAAGGTCTGAAAACCTATGACCAAAGTGATAATTCAGTTTTTCTTTTTTTTAATAAATTTGCAAAAATACCTACATTTCAGGGTTTTTTTCTGTCAAGATGGGGTGCTGAGTGTACATTAATGAGAAATAAAATGAACTTTTTTGATTTAAAAAAAAATGTCTGCAATGAAACAAAGAGTGAAAAATTTAAAGGGGTCTGAATACTTTCCATACCCAGTGTATAACACAGTGAACCCTCCAATGTGACGTAGTGGAGGAGTACAAGCACCCGGGCACCCACATACACAACAGACTGAACTGGAAGCTCAAAACAGAGACCGTGCACAAGAAGAGGATTAGCGGGCTATTTCCTTTGTAAGGAAGCAAGATTCCTTAAATGTTTGCACCAAAATGTTGGAGATTTTCTGTCAGTCAGTTTACCTGAGTGCAGTGTACTTTGCTGTGATGTGTTTGGGGAGTCACATCGGAGCTGGTGACACAATAATACTGGTAAAACTGATCAGGAAAGCTGGCTCAGTGACTGGCTGCACTCTGAAGCTGTGGAGGAGAACAAGCTGTCATCAGTCATGTATAGTTTTAACCACCACCAACCAACCATCACTTACATCTCTAACGGACTGATTCAGCTCTGCTGCCACTAGGAAAGCTACAGGAGATATTTCATGCGAACACTGTAATGCAAACCCAGTTCTGAAACTGTTGGGCTGCTGTGAAAAACATAACAGTAACAGTGACATAAGTGTATAGAATACAGCACTGTTTAATTTGTGCTCTTAAAAATAATGTTTATTTTATCTGTATTTATTATATTTATTGTTCACTTTAGACAAAAGGAGTATTATAAATATTATATTCATTAATGCAATAACATGGTTCAGTATTCAGCTCATCCACCTGCAATACTCTTAAACAAAAACAGGATGGATGTCACATCATAAGCCTTTGTAAAGATGGAGAAGCGAGCTCTCTTGAGAGGCGAGATCTTTCATTGTTTTCCTGTTGGTGTCATAATTCAATTCTGAATGGATTCATAAAACAAGGACAGATCCTGGTTCGCATTCCAAGGTGAGATAGCTGCTTGACTACTGGATAAGTTTCATACTGTTCCTCTTGTTTGAAAGTAAAAAGGACCAATGGATGATAAATAAGAAAAAGCTCTTTAGATCCAGAACGTCACAGAAAGAGTACAGAGAGGGACTAGAAAAAGAGCATATTTCTCCCAGATTCGCTGCTCTTCACTGGCTCCCTGTTTAAATCCAGAATTGAATTTAAAATTCTTCTTCACACATACAAGGTCTTGAATAATCATGGCTGCAAAAACACAACCCAATAATTGACTGGTCAGTTTAAAAAAGTCATGTCTTGGAGTCAGTTTTGTCACCAGCATTGTTTACGTTCAGCTCAACCACTCTTCAATCCTCCATCAAAGACTGATCGCCCTGAGCCCCCTGTCCACAGTACAGACTTGCTACCATGATCTAGCCGTCTTTCGTAAAGATGTAGTGCTCTCTCTCCCACCTTATTGACCATACGACTGTGCCATAGACCTTTTACCTGGCTCACCATTACCCACCAGCTGCCTTTACAGTTTATCCAGACCTGAGAGAGAGGCAATGGAGAGTTACATTCATGATTCACTCAGGGAAAGGATAATCAGACTATCCTCCTTGCTGCTGACAGCAGGTTTCTTCTTTGTAGAAAGGAAAGATAAGACCGTAAAACCCCGCATTGACAATCACTCAGATTACTGTTAAGAACAAATATCTGCTACCTTTGTTGTCTTCTGCTTTCGAGCTCTTGCAGGGTGCCACCATTTTTTCCAAGTTGGACCTGAGGAATGCTTACCATCTTGTCTGAATCAGAGAAGGAGATGAGGAAAGACGGCCTTCAACACTCACGTTGGCCACTTCAAATACTTGGTAATGCTGTATGAGCTAACCAATTCTCCTGTGGTCTTCCAAGGCTTGGTAAATAACATCTTATGGAACGTTCTGAACCGGTTTGTATTTGTTTATTTTTTTCTAAGAACCTTTCAGAGCACCAGGAACGTGTTCATCTGGTCATGCAGAGATTGATTGAGAACCGGCTTTTCATCAAGGGTGTTCCAACCATTTCATTTTTGGAGTACATTATTCAGAAGGACAGCCTTCGGGCAGATGAAGTTAAGATCGAGGCGTAAACAGTTGCAATGTTTCCTGGGGTTCACCAACTTTTATTGTTTATTCATTTGTAACTTCCCCTAAGCAGCCTTTCCTCTGGACTTCCTCTACCCAGGAAACTTTTGACCATCTCAAGCACCTCTTCACTTCAGCTTCCATACTGGCTCAGCCTGATTCATCTTGTCAATTTGTAGTGGAGGTCAACGCCTCAGATACAGGGGTACGGGCTGTGTTATCTCAAGGGTAAAACAATATGTTGAATCCCTGTGCCCTTTTCTCTCACCGCTTACCTTCTGCAGAGCAGAATTATGACATCAGAGACCGAGAACTGTTCCCTGTGAAGCTGGCATTGGAGGAATGGAGACACTGGCTGGAGGGAGCAGAGCACCCATTCCTGGTTTGGACAGACCACAAGAACCTCTCCTATATCCAAACAGCCAAGAGACCGATTGCACGCCAGGCTAGGTGGTCATCATATTCTGCCAGATTTAACTTTATGATCTCCTATTGTCCAGGGTCTTGTAATGTCAAGCCGGATGCTCTCTCCTGACAGTTTGCCTATCCCGAACCCCCATCCATGGAAGAGACCATCTTGACTGCATCGTCGTCAAATCTCTCACCTGGGAGGTGGAGTTCCTGGTTTGGAACGCTCAGCAGACTGAGCCAGATCCAGGAACTGGACCCCTAACCCCCTCTGTTCCATCATCAGGCTGGTCCCAGGCAATTCACTGGGCCCACACAGCCCAGTTCACATCACCCTGGACTCAAGTCATATATGCGGGCCTGTACCATCGGCACTCGGAACAAAGTCTCCTCAGCCCACCTGACTGGACAGCTCTAACCTGTCAGTTCAAGGCCACCCTTGGTTCCACCTCGCCACTGACTTTGTCACGGGACTTCCATCTTCAGGTAACACAATTATTATTACCATAATAGACCAGTTTTCTAAAGCAGCTCATCTTATTGCTCTGCCTAAGGTTCCCAGTGTTCTCAAAACCACCCAGCACTGCGGTGTGTAGCCTCCATCAACCAAGCCATTTGGAGTTCACTCCTGATCTGATACGCCCACAATATCAAGACATAATCAGTCCCCTTTTGAAGCAAGCCTTGGTGATCAACCTCCGCTATTCCCCTCTCAGGAAGTGGAGCTGAGTGTTCCCTGGTACAGCACCACCCTTGATGCTGTTGGTGCCTATGGAGGTCGGCTCGGGCTGCTCCGCTCTGGACAGCTGCCTGCAACAAGCAGTTAGCTGACCAACATGGCCTCCCTGCACCCAGGTACTCCTGTGGGCAAAAGTATGGCTGTCCAGTAAAAACATCTGCCTCCAAATTGTATTGGTCCCTTTGAAATAAGTACTGTCATCAATCCAGTTACAGTCTGCCACATAAAAATTCATGACTCTTTCCATTTCTCCCTGGTCAAACCTGTCCAATCCAGCTGCCTTTTTCTGGCTGCATATTGTTTGTGGGTGTATTGTGAAGTCTTGCTTGATGCAGCGGTAGGCAAGTGTTGGACTCCAACCACAGGTCTAAGGCTCACCTGTGGCTGATCTCATCACTCACCTGCTCTTTGTGTACTCTGATGAAGTGGAGTTATTTAGTTAAAATAACATTTAGATATTTTGAGATCATCAGGGACAATAACGTCTGGTTTTTCACTGGTTTTCCAGGTAACTCCATACTGTGTGTGCTGCATTACAGCTGAAAACATGATAGGCTGAAGTCAGGCACCACATTTAAAGCAAGCTGATGAAGCTATTCGGAGGCAGTTATCAGAGTCCTAGGAAGCAAACTAGGAGATTGGTCACATGACTTGGGCAGCAGGTAATCTAAAAGCGATGAAAGCCCTACAGTTAAATGATTAAGAGTCTTGACCTTGTTTGAAGGGATCTTATAATTGAGTCCTCTTCTCATTTAGGGTTAAAGCCAGTTATCAGCCTCCAGCCTATGGCAGAGGGTACTCCTGTTGGTAATACTTTCCTGCCTTACTGTGCAGCCTGGAATAAATGTACGGTGTACGATGGATATTTGTTATGCCGCATTTTACTGAACCTGGGTTCCTTTCCAGCAAACAGGTTTAGCTAAAAATGTATTAACCCTGGGGTAAGATAAATTCAATGTTTTAAACAAACTGAGTTTCTCTTTGACTCCTCTCCTCCTGCCAAACCTGAACCAGCTAAATGACACTATTCGACTTTTGAATTCTGAGTAGATACCAAAGGTCATATCACTGTATTCATCTGCAGAAGTTTACATCTTTGCCAAAATTGAATTCAGTTAGCTGTTAGCTGTTAGTTATTCAGTGTCTGACCTCACAAATGCACTTCCCAAATTCACATAAACACACTCCTAAAACTTGTGAAAAGCCTTCCCAGAAGAGCTGAAGCTGTTATAGCTGCAAAAGGGTGAGACAAGATCATATTAAACCCTATGGATTAAGAATGGGATGCCACTCAAGTTCATATGCATGTGAAGGCATTTTGGTATTAAACGCCAATCAATTTATTTATTGTGTTGTAGGTTTATGTCACACCATTACTGGCATCTTGTTGGAGATTATGTGAGTATTTGAATGATTCTGGAAATAGTTTAAGATTCTAAAACTTGTCAAAATGTAGTTTAAAGTGAGGTTTTGAATCCAGGGTGCAGCCACCACTGACTCTACAGTGCTTTTTGGTTTTGTTTTTTTTACTCTTAGATGTAGGGTAGTTTAACTAAATGAGAGAACGACACACATGGACCGCTAATCTCTGCAATAAAAAACAAAAATAAGGTTAAGTCTTTAACTTAAGTTCATTGGGCTAACTCAGAAGAGGAAAATTAACTCAACTTTAGCTGCTTCAAGTAAAGAGTTGAAGTGAGTGAAGTCCTTATTGAAGGTGTGCCAGGTGTATTTAATTAATAATTGTCCACTGACAATAAAGATGTTACATCACATATGATTTCTATATATTTCTAATAATATTGTAGTTTGACTCTAAAAAAGAAATAAAAGCAGGCCGAATATTTTCTCTTATACTTCTTATTCACTGATCTGTGTATGACAGCATATAGAGTTCTTTTGTACAAAGTATATCTATTGAGCAGTAATGGCAGCGACCAGGGCGATGGAGCTACAGTAGCCATAATTAAAATTAATCTGTTTGTTAACGGCACAGAGATAACTGCAAACCATAAAAACACACCATACCTAGCACATAGCAACCGCAAGGATGGTGCATAATATAGTTAAAAGATCCATATGATTTACACAAAATGACAGCAACCACCTAAACAGTATCAGAGTTAGTTGTCGCGTTGTGTTGTAAAACAAACAACCTTAAAATTTTACAGGTCTATCTGTCCACTGTAAGTAGCAATGTTTTTAACCTGTTCACTAATATCACATAATTAATTGATTGATTTTAAACACTAAGAGTTCCATCGTTACAGCCTACTGGGATAAGTTCTAGAATATCATAAAATCATCTTTATCATTTTATTGTGCACTGATCAACACTTCTACAGCTTCAAAAAGCAAAAAAACTTTTGAATCACAGTCAGCTGTTGCTAGAAAATGTGCACTAGGCTAAAGAAGAATTGTGTACATTTGTTTATCCCCCCCTCAAAGTGGTAAAGTCTTTCTCATCCAGTGTTTTGGTGTGTTGGGAAAAAAGGAGTAGAGTAGGGAAAATGTATTTAGTTGGGGAATCATTTTAATACTTTCTTTTTTTAAAGGTGTTACTAACATTCCCACTCATGTCAGCCATTGCTTAACTAGCTCTAGCAACATTTGGCATCAGTTTGAAATGAGCGTAAACTAAATGTGTCACTTTTTACTGAAAACTCTTCAAACAATACAAGCTGCATAACACTAATTTCAGCAGTATCAGTACTAATCCAACACTTGATCAATAAATTGCTTTCTTAGTTGGAAATAAGTGATTTTGCTGTTAAATGCTTCCATCGCTAAGCTCATTAAAAGGTTCACTACTGTGCATCAAACATGCCAAACTGATCCACATACTGGATAATTTGTGGGTAATGTTACGTTTACATTTTCAAATGTTTCCAGTAAACACAGATTTACCTTTCTGTTAAGGACACTGACCTCGCTACAAAATGTGTGTCATTGAATTAAAGTTAAATCAGGTAAGTACCAGGTTAGCAGGGCAGCTTCCTTTGATCTCAATTGGAGATTAGTGCAGAACAGTGACTTCCACTGCTGTTCTTAATCACATCTCTGTTTAATCAGATGAAGAACACTTACTGCTCAACTGTGAGAGGATCACGAATATTTTAACAACTCCAATGTGTGTGTACTGCAAATGTAATGAGATCTTTACACAAAATTAAACCGTGAAAGTTGAAACACTTGCCTTGCTGCAGTATATATATGTCATAGCATTAAATCGTAGTGTGACTGTACAGTGATGGAAGAATGAGCATAAAGAGGGACTCCATTTCTGTGGCCTCACCTTTGACTTCACAGATGTGAACACAGTGGTTAGAATATCTCTGTCTTTGGGCTCCTTTGACTAACCTCCATGTCTGCGTCGGTGGGTTTGTTTGTCCTCTGAGTCTGGATTAGACGTGACAGTAAAATCAGTTTCACCTCGAGCCCTTTTAAGTAGGATTTGTGCTCGCGGTCTTTTTATGCGCACAGACAATAAACAAACCTAAACAGCACCAAACGCGACCACAATTTCTGTTACTACAGCGTTAGTTTTTTTATTGAGCCCCTTGAGTCCTATTGCACCGTTGTGCCACCACATCAGATTGTGAACTGTAAAAATTCTTAGCAGCTTATCTTATCAAATAAAGGGTCATTTTGATATAATGAGAAAAAAACTTTAAGCCTTTTGAAGGCTGAATGCATTTACCTCATATCTCCTCTTAGCACAAAGATCAACACAATTTTTGATTATATTAAATATATATGATATTAAATATTTTTGAAATACAAGGTAATGCAATTCTTTGGCAGTCTTGTGATGTAGTAAAGTTACTTACTGGCAAGAGCATGCATTCACCTTGGAGGAATGCATTGTGCCACGTGTAACCTTGAAGTCAACATTACGAGAATACTATTACAGCACATGACTTTGTGCGCTGCACTTTTCTGCTCAGAGGCCATATTTCCAACAGCTACGCTGTGCAAGTAACTAGTTATTTCTGTCCTGTTTAGGCACATGATCTAAGTCCTCCATTTCCTCAACAACCTGTCAAATCCTATCACCTAATCTCTTTGTCACCTGTTCAAGCCCATTAAAAAGCTTCTTTAAAGATCTGAATTTACATGCATAATGAGTATAAACAGCATTTACTCATAAAGCTAAAGTTATACAGATACACGATTTCTCAAAGATTATATTTGCACATGCTGCAATGCCGTGCTCTTAAGTACACCCGGAGGAGATAATCCATTTTATTTTATCTCCAGCCTACTTTTGTTGCCAATCAGTTCATTGAATTGCTGTGAAATTTGTGATGATTTTACCTTTGCTCAGCCCACACTTTTTTACCCATTGGCATGATCCACATTTGAAAATGTAGCTTGGACAAGGAAAATAGACAGTTCAAAATAAACTGATCCCAGTTTCAAATACTCGCCCCAATACTAACCAGCAGCTTCTGCCAAGTTGCTCACTCCAATAATGTCAGGATGTAATCCCCACCACCAAGCAGGATTTCAGGTGCAAAGTAAACCTTAACCTGAATATCCAACCAGTCCAACACATCGCACTGTAGGGAGAGGAGGGGAGAGTACGTTTATTCAAGAGACTGACAAGACAGAGCTGAATATTAGTTGTAATTGATAGAAGGCAAACAGGGAAAATAGGGAGAAAATATACATTGGATCCCATTTCATTGGATTTATTTGTTGCCCTCAATTCCTCATTTGACTTGTTTTTTTGAAAAAAAGGTAAGTACGGGTTTATCTATACCTCCATATAAAGTACAATCTTTTAAAAATACTGATAGTGCATTTTTTTTGGATTGTGACATTAGTTACAGGTTTTAAATAAAAACATAGCCTAATGAGATTTGCTGAACTGTCACATAATACATTATAATTACTATCTTGCAGTAGTTGGCCTCTGCCAGCTAAGTTGCAGTGCACATCTGTGTCAGTTCAAGGAATTTAACAGGTAAGAACTTAATATCTGTGTCATCAATTCAGTTTTTGACCAAATGTGAAATACTGTCATGATCTCCCCTCCTGGGCCTGAGTTATGGTGCTGAGTAATCACCAGAAATGTGATTCTGCAGTTCATTCAGCGCTGTACACACACAGGCATAAAACCTATCCACCCAGCCATTTTCTTCCACTTATCCTTTTCAAGGTTGTGGGGAGGCTGGAGCCTATACCAGCTTCGTTGCGTGAGAGACAGAGTACACTCCGGACAGGTCGCCAGCCTGTCGTGGGGCTGCATAAAAAACTAATCTTGATATTAACAAGTACTGAAAGAGCTACACTCCAAATTAACAACAGCATTCAGAGGCTACACAGAAGCATCGGATAAATGAATGAATTTGCACCATCAGTGTTTCTCACTCACATTAATCTCTGGCACCAAGAGTCAGGATTAATAAGATTGTGTAGAGTGTTGGATAGCCAACATAGCCAGCAGTCTCACATTCCGTGTTACCGTACACACACAATGTACCAGGTCAAGACAAATCCAGTGATCTCTTTTTATTTCCTGTCCCATTTAGTTGCAGGGGGAACATTTTTCTAGTTTTGCTCTATAATCCAGTAGATGTCCAACATCACTTTAATGAATTATGGGAAGCATAATCCAAAAGACAAATACATTTCTTGAACTGTAGAATGAATGTAATACATTTAAAGCCCAAACAAATTATCACTAAACTGATATTATTGGCTTATGTTAGCTATTTTCCAGATTGGTATTGGCAATTATAATGACTGATAAAATTTAAAAAGTAAAGAAGAAATGGGAAAAACAGCCATGTTGATGTTGCATAGTTTGTCCACCAGAGGGCACACTCCAACTTCCCTGCTTACTACATAAGTGTTCGGGACCCAGCAGAATGAAAAAGTATTCATGTTTTGTGCATTTGAAAGAAAAAAAAAGCATTTGGTGATATATTGTAATATCAGATTTTTAAATCACCAAATACTGATATTGGTTTAAAAAATCCCATCATGGTCATTGTCCAGATTTTACACACTAAATTTAAGCTGACAGATGCTATGACACTACCCTGACAGCTTAAGTTTGGGATAAGATAACTCAGTAAAATTGGGAATTCACTTTACCCTTATCGTGATTTACACTTGGCATGATGACCCCTCCATTGTAGCTTTATTATTAGATAATAATGTTTTAATGTTCTTTTGCAGTTTCATTTTTATGCCATCCTGCATGTGCTACCAAAACATCCTTAGTTTTACTGCTCAAGCCGCTTTATATTCCCACTAATGCTGTGGTATGTCGAGGTCCTTTATGCCAACCCTCGGGACCACATTGACTGTTTTTTTATAGTTTATCCATGGTATCCCAAAGTGGACATAGTGTCCATATCATGGACCATAATTTGTGTCACACTAACAAATAGAAATGTGTCTTTTAACCCTTAAGTGTTAACTCTGGCTGCCTTTTTTATTACTTTACTGTGTTATAGAGACTGTTTGATTTCCTTAATCTGTGTCGTCTAAGAATTTATGATTGAACCTTTCTCTGAACTCACTCCACTTATCTAGTTGTCTATAATCAACAAGTGCCATATAGCAGACACTCAAAAACGGTCCAAATACTCTTTAGAAGGGTAAGCTTATGGTTAAGTGACAACCTACTTTATTTACATCACCAGTAATTTTGAATTTAATGGCAGCAAGACATCTCAAAAAGCTGTAACGGGAGCAACAACAGGCAGAAAAAGTAAGTGGTACTAAAAAGAAAGAGTTGGAGCAACATTTTGCAAGTAATTAGGTCAATGGGCAACAGGTCAGTAAGAGACTGAGTATAAAAAGAACATCTTAGGCCGAGTTTCTCAGAAGTAAAGATGGGCCGAGGTTCACCAATCTGCAAAAAACTGTCAGCAAATTGTGGAATAGTTTCAGAATAATGTTTATTAACATAAAATTGTGAATCTGAAGAAATTCTGTGCACACGTCATGATGCTGAAAATCAATATTGAATGCTTGTGATCTTCAGGTCCTCAGAAGAATTGCGTTAATAACAGAAAGACTTCCAGAAATCATTGCCTGTGAAAACAGTTGCAGCCACAAATGCTCTATCATGTGAAAAAGAAGCCATTTGTGAACCCGCTCCAGAAACGCTGTCATCTTCTCATTTTTGTTATAATATTGGAGTTATCAAGATGCTGTTATGAATGAGACTGAGGTTGATTAGATACTTTTTAAAAATGTAAATAAAATTGTATCACTCTTGATGACATTTTTGGTTTTGTTTGCCAGACAAAGGTGTAGCCATGGACATCGGCGGCTTGGAGACTGTAGTGGCAAACTCGGCCTATGTGTCAGCCCGCGGCAGCACGGATGGAGCTTCTGCAGCAGCAATGCGTGACAAAAAGATGCGTGCCAGACTGAAGCTCCCACATATCAGAAATTGTGAACACATGAAGGCAACACTAGACACCACCTTTGACAGCATGTGCATCAAGCAGCCCATTGGCAAGCGCCTGTTCCAACAGTATCTGGACAGTGATGCAACCCATAAAAATGCTGGAGAGCTGTGGAAAGACATAGAAGATTATGACGTATGCCAAGAGAAGGACAGAATGCAGAAGGCTCAAAAGCTAGTCAATAAATACTATCAGTCATCTTCAAAGAATTTTTGTTCCTTCCTAGAGGAAAAGGCCATCATTCGAGTTAAAGAAGATCTCAAGAATGTTCGAGGTGACTTATTTAAGGAGAGTGAGCAACAGCTGCTCAAACACTTGGAAAAGGCAGCTGTAGGTGGCTTTAAGAACAGCATGTACTTCCTGCGTTTTGTTCAGTTCAAATGGATGGAGAGCCAGCCTTTTGATGAAGAGTGGTTCATGGACTTCAGGGTCCTGGGTAAAGGAGGTTTTGGGGAAGTGTATGCCTGTCAGGCAAAGGCAACGGGTAAAATGTACGCCAACAAGAAGCTTGAAAAAAAGAGGCTGAAAAAACGCAAAGGCTATGAGGTAAAACACTCGGGCCTCACACAACCATTCATAGTCAGTCAGTAAATATTTAGTTATCACAGATGTGAGCTCATTCTACTAACAAGACACATTAAGCAGGTTTCTTATCATAACAGTTCAATGTAAAGGAAGAGCATTATATCAAGTAAACATTCAAAGTTTTGAAGAACTTGTACAGCTAAAAAAGTGTTTGCAGCAATTACTGATTTGCTATCTGCACAGGATGTGCCTGCACATATCTTTATGCACTTTACCTGCCTTCTGTCAAGAAAGCAGAAAAAGTGTTGTTGGATTCCTCGTGTGTGCCAATGTTTGATTTGTGTTTAGGGAGCAATTGTGGAGAAGCGCATCCTCGCGAAAGTGCACAGTCGCTTCATTGTGACGCTGGCTTATGCGTTCCAGACCAAGACTGACCTCTGCCTGGTTATGACCATCATGAATGGTGGAGACCTAAGGTGCTCTAGATCAACACCAATTACAGCAAAGATATCTACACCTGAACCTAAACACTATGACTTGCAATGACGTGCTAGATACCAGTTTTTTGGATTATCATTGCCCTCATCTCTACAAATAAGTGTGTGGTAGAACAAAGCTCAAGATTCTTTGCTTCCTTGCAGGTTTCACATGTACAATGTGGATGAAAAAAATCCTGGTTTTGATGAGAACAGAGCACGTTTCTATACAGCTCAGATCATATGTGGGCTGGAACACCTTCATCAGCACAGGATCATCTACAGAGATCTGAAGCCAGAAAACGTACTGCTGGATGACGCAGGTGAGCAATTTATTCTGCAGCACTTAATCTATTTTTTATTTGCCTGTTTGGACATTTCACCCCCAGAGTCAGAGTCTCCATCCAAACCATCCAAAGATTTACCTTTTAACTATACTGAATAAGCTGGGAAAACATGAGAAATTACATTATGAGAGTCAAGATGCCTGGCTCCGATTTGCCAGTCCCCCAGGTGGCTTGAGCAATAGTGGCACCATTAAAGGGGAAATAACAGGTATAGGATTTATTGCCCAGAAGCACTGGTGCAACAAAGAAATAATCGACCAATTTTCTGCAGTGGCTAAATGCACAAACTATCTGGTTGTTTGCTCAGTGTCCACATGCTTACTGCTGTAATCAAGGCCTTTTTGCTCAGGACATGTCCGCCTGTCAGATTTGGGTTTGGCTGTTGAACTTCCACCTGGAAAAGATAAAACTACTGGATATGCTGGGACTCCAGGTAAGCCAGTAAACTGCCATCATACTTTATCTTAAGATAACTGTTGTATTGACCCTCAAGGTCAGTGCTACTGACTCAAACATCTGTACCACTGTTCATGTATCATGTAGACTGTAATTCTGGTCTATTGTGTGTGAAATCATGTTACCTGTGAAAATAGGTTTCATGGCTCCAGAGCTGATCCAGAAGAAGGAGTATGATTACACTGTGGACTACTTTACTCTGGGAGTCACGCTGTATGAGATGATTGCTGCCAAAGGACCCTTTAGAGTACGGGGAGAAAAGGTATCAAACGTACATCCTCACTTCACCTGCTTGTCCTCCAGTACCAATTCTCTGTTGCCTAATCAAACATATGTTTTTTTCTTCAGGTTGAGAATGAAGAGGTAGCTCGCAGAATTATAAATGACCCAGTGGCTTACACACCAAAATTCAGCCAAGAAGGCAAGGCCATTTGCGAGGGCCTGATGGAGAAGGACCCGGCTAAACGGCTGGGTTTCAAAAATAACACCTGCACAGAGCTCAAGAATCAGCCCTTTTTCAAAGAGATTAACTGGGGACGTCTAGAAGCAGGTGATGTCAAGCACACACAGTTCCTAATTAGCAAAGAAAAACAAAACAAAACAGTAAACAGTGACAAAAGGATGCTAATTTGTTTACCTCCTATGTGTTTCATCTAAAGGAATGCTACCGCCACCATTTGTCCCTGATCCTAAAATGGTCTATGCCAAAGATATTGATGATGTGGGAGCCTTCAGCACAATCAAAGGTGTGGTTCTGGATAACACAGATACCGAATTCTACAATGACTTTGCATCTGGCAACGTCCCAATACCCTGGCAGGAGGAAATGATTGAGACAGGTGTGTTTGGAGAGCTGAACGTCTGGGGAGTAAACGGCAAGTTGCCCAATGACCTGGATCCTAACTATGTGGAAGCCAAAGGGGGAGGATGCGTGTTGCTTTGAATTTAGTTGGATGCACACAAATATACTGCTGATTTTTATTATCAGCAATTTGTACAACAATCATCAGTGTGTTAAATTAATAAATTATTTATGCAATATTTACACACAAAATATTTTATTTCTTCTACTTATAATGTGATATCTATAATATTTATTGGGTTACTGAAAAAGTACAGCATGGTGAAATATCTTAGCTGAACTAATGAATGTTGGTGAAACATATGTTGCACTGATTAATTGCTAGTATTTTTTTCAGTTATTACAGAAAATAAATTAACTGTAGAAATCACATGCAATATAATCTGTACTGAAACAGTAGTAATATTTATTTATTATTTATGCATTTATTATCAAGAGACAATTTTTAAATAATTATTACAGGAAAGATTTTAGACGCAAGCTTTAAAAGCAATAAATAAAACTTTATGGATGGCAAGTGTTGGTTCTTTTTTTCTTTTTTGTAACTTTTTTGCCCCCATTTGTATTTATATGAAAATAGTGACAATGACAGAAAATATGGGAAATTTCCAATATGGAATAGCTGTAAAATTTACTCTTTGTTTATGTGGGTGTAAGACCAAATATTTTAGCCATCCATCTTCTTCTGCTTATCCAGCTTTTATAACATTATGCACTTCACCATGTCATAGGGCACGAGGTCAGGCCGCCAATCTGTCACAGTTCTACCACAGATTATTATTTACATTTAATGGTTTTAGACACCAGATGCATAAAATTTGTGTGAATGTTTCATGTTAAATTATTTTTCTGACACCTATTCTCAGTGCAGCCATTCACGCCCACCACGTAATTTCACAGGACTAATTTGCAGCATGTATTTTTTCGGGTCAAGCTCGAATTTTCCAGTTGTTCTCATGCAAATACACAGATCTGAGCAATAAAACCACAGCAGTTATACATTAAATATATGCGTACGGCTGCCTTCTTGAGAATTGGATGACCCCAGAATCTCCATTTCTTCCTTTTCTTGTTTAGAAACATCAGGACTATGAAGTCAACATCATTGCTTGATATCGACTTAATTTTTTTCTGTAGTGCATTTTTGAGGATGAATCTTTGGTGTGTATATACATTAAACAAGTTTGCTTGTGAAAAATTATGAATTTCGTGTCATTTTTTTCATAATGCTCTTAATCCTCTTAATTGCAAAAGTGCTCCGAGGTTTTCGAAGATATCCGTTCCCGCTGCTCTATCAGCCAGCTCATGAGCTGCCAGCTGACCAGGCAGTCGACATTCACTATACCCGGAGACAACGTATGACTCCCAGCACATCGTTTTCAAACTCCTGCTAGCTTTCGGCAAACAGATAAAATTCATTGCAATGATTCACAACCTGCAGTGAAACTGTGTTGACCTTTCACTGATTATTTCCACATTGTCAAAAAGTGGAATTGTCCTCATGGAAAAAAAGGAAGTGTTATGAAACGGCTGTGGCAGGCAGGCAGGGTTGAGGACCCCAATGCAGGACACCAGACACGGACGTGAACATAAATAACTCGGCTTTATTGCTGGAAAACGGAACTGGACGGGGCCAGCAGCAAACTCAAGAAACAAACTCAGGACTCGGGCACAGGAGCACACAGCAGGAGAAAACAATGATGACGACGCGACTAGAGGCACAGAAAACACAGGACTTAAATACACAAGGAAACGAGGGGAGTGGAAACAGCTGGGAACACAGGTGACCCACATAACACAGACGAGACCACGGGAAGCAAAAGTGAACATGACAGACAGGGGCTAAAAGACTATCAAAATAAAACAGGAAGCCAGACGGGGAACAAAGACGCGAACCTGACACATGGAAACACAAGGAACTAGAAATAAACTGAGGACTAATAAACATGATAAATAAACAGAAACCAAAAGAACACAAAACACTGGGCCACTGGCCCAGGACCATGACAGGAAGAATTTGCTGAAATAGCTGAAAAAGCAACTGCTGAAAATATGTTGAATAAATTTTTGTCTTGAGTGTAGCTTGTGTCTTGCAGTTAGCTTGCTCTTGGAAAACAGATGCTAATCTTAATTAAACTACTCTGTGTAATTATTTAAATAATGACCAAAATTAGATACAAATATGCTGACAATGCATTAATCCTGCATTAAAGGTCTCTACAATTTTTTTTCATTTTTTAGCAAAACCCTGGATTAACAGATTATCAATTATTTTTGTTCAGATAGGTTTTCTGAAGCAGGAATGATCATTTCTGACACATTTACTTTTGATTATTATAGGGTAAGAAAAATGGATTTTCCTACAAATCAAAACGCATACCTGACAGCACTCATGTCCACACCTACAACCAATTTAGAATCACCAGTTAACACATGGAAAACATGGAAACTCCACACAGAACGACCTTAGCAGACCTTTTTTTTTATTATTTTACAAGGACTATAGCTTATTTTGCCATTTATTGAGGATGGCAAACTATTACAAATGCAAAACAGTGTGGGAACTTATAGATAAGGCAGCAACAATCTTACACATATCAGGGGTTTCTCCTATTACCTTACATAGTGTTTTTCATGGTTTCTAAATCTACATCATGTAAGACTGCCCTGTGAATACAGGGAAACTATTTCACTGTAATTTCTTTTTTTATTTGATGACTGGAACATTATATTCTTTGGTACAAAATTTAAAATGGTGGCATTGATTAGGTATATATTAAAAGCAATGCAAAAAAATCACTTCTAATTAATGGCTAATTAGTGGCATTTAATGAACCATTGAAGCCAATTTCTCCTTTTCATATAATAAAAACAAAGGTTCTCATCTGGTTTAAAAAAAAAATCATATCAGGCCTGTATTGAAATATGTTCAGTTTTCAGATTTTTCTGGTAACATTATATTTCAACTATGTTATATTTCACAACAAACTTTGAAATTAATGTTAAAATAAAGCTGAAAGTCGCCATTCAGTGGCATTATATTGCATTATAATGTGAGTGAATCACTTTCAGGGTTACTTTAATGCGCTAAGTTTACAGAAACTGTTTATAATATCACTTTTGGATTCTACACATTTTAGAGGAAAATAATTCTGTACAGTGAAAGCAATTAGAAATCAATCAACAATTTAAGCACACTGTAAATCTTTAACTTTACATATCAAGTGTTTCGCAGGACTATGAACTTACAGCTATGTTGGCAGTTTTGTGCAGTGACACACACACACATACACACACACACACACACACAAATCCTAATCTGACAGCATCTTGAAACAAAACACTGGATCACCAAAGTCATAAGGATTCACCATCTGCTCATGATTGCCTGTAAAAAATTTCATGACAGTACAGTCAATAATTACTAAGATGTTTTTGTCAGAACTGAAGCGGTTGTAACGCCAACAGACAGAGAAACCAGGCCACTAGCCTGGGAGAAATCAAGAAAG
Source organism: Bujurquina vittata (assembly GCA_015106715.1). Classification (NCBI taxonomy): domain Eukaryota; kingdom Metazoa; phylum Chordata; class Actinopteri; order Cichliformes; family Cichlidae; genus Bujurquina; species Bujurquina vittata. The sequence goes on along the minus strand of VUQK01043559.1, from coordinate 33,668 downwards.
TTACAGTAAAATTCATTATTTCAGAACAACACAATGGCTCACTGTCCACATCAATGGTTTTTCAAGCCTCTTTGTCTATGTGTATGTGTGCGTGTGTGTGTGTGTGCTTACGTGTGTTAAAGAGACATAGAGAGAGACACACAGGGAAATGGGGAGTGCTGTACTCCTATGAAACACTGTGCTATTTATAAAACCAATATCGGAGCTGTGACTTCATCGAAACTCTGTTATCTACAGTGCACAAAACCTGACTAAGGTTTAAATATGCTGCGTTATTTAAATGTTTTTTCCTGAACTTACTACATTGTCAAACCCCCTAAACTTAACCCAGGGGAGATTACACAGCATTTTGTTCAATTAAGTAATATTTTAAATTGTTAAAGACATTTTTATAGAAAATGTCTTTAAGTTTAGTTTCAAGTTTAGCTTGAAACTAAACTTCATTTAGTTTCAAGCTGCACATGTGGAAACTAATTTTGTTTGGAACTGTTGTTACAGTCACATCTTCCATGTTTTCCAAAGGTTTGTTTAATGATGGATTTTGTTTAGTTGAAGCACCGCAAACTGTTTCAGTCCGAATTCATCCAGATTCAGTGAGGGACCAATAGTAGATGGGGGTTGGCATCTAACGCAGCTTAGCAATCAGCTGATGCTGATAAACCATTTTTTCAAATTGCAGTTCAAACAGTTTTATAACCACAACAGTATCTACAAATTCGCCATACAAACAAATAAAAAACAATAAACAATGACTCATAAAGAAAGTAAGGGAATGTGTCATTCACACCTTATCAGCAGATTTGCCATTAACTAAATGGCTGTGCTGCTCCCAATTTGGGTGGTCTCCTACGTCATTTACAGATCCCTTCTAATTTGGATTTAAACTTTTGGACAAAGAAACAGTCCGTTTGGAGCAGAGCGGAAAACCAGAGGTACAAAAGGATGGTAGTAATAAACAAATATCTGGTAATTAGAGCTGAAACTTGAAAGACATATTCTAGGGATACATGACACTCGCAGTATATTAACTTTTTACAAGTGGTTTAAAATTTAACAACTTCAAATGAAATCGCTGAAATAATCAAAATAAGATTTTATGTTGAATAAGAAAGTAGTGTGTCTTACATCAAGTGCTGCTTCATCTGGGAGAATTAATGCTCGGGGTGATATCTGGTCATAGCCTGGTGTCACACGCTGAAAATGAAACTTTGTTTAAAGCACATTTTCCCTGTACTCAATAAGGGGTCAGTGCGGACACAGGTAAATCAGTATTTCAAATTAATGACAAGAGGGCAACGAGATAAAACATTAACATAAGATTATTTGTTAAAGCATTAATACTTCTTCAGTGCTTTTATATGGCAGTACTTTGAACTCTGCTTTTGATTGCTGCTCGCAAAAGAGAATTCTTATTTGATAAGATACAGACTTTAAGTGGTCGTTTGAGGTTTCCTAGAAATACAGAAATGTTTACTTCAAAGACAGGGCAAACATTACCATTTACCATTTATTCTAAGTCACCTTCTGGGATTGTTGGGGAGATCTCCATGTGTAAACCCTGAATTAGTCAAGGTTCTTTCAGGTTACAACACTGACAAACTAATGTTTGAACTATATGCTCAATATGCATCTTTTAATGCTTAATTAGGACTGCAAAAAGATATTTTCCTGCCTTTTAAAAATAACCTGAATACCTTTTAGTGTTTGGTCTGCCCTAAATTCAGCATTTTCCCTGTAAGTATTTTGACATGAAATAACCTCATGAAAATTACAAGCAACAAACTCGTCAAAAACAGAGCACAGACAGATGGACAAGATGACGTAACTAATAAAAAACCTTATACACCCAAAGTAAACCTGCAGTACACTACAATACAGACACAAGATGTCCTTGATTTCTCTCAGTATCATTAAATCTTTACCTGGTTGTCTTATTTTATCCACAATATAGCTACAATATAGTATTAAATCTAAAATTCTGCATTAAATTCTGCACAAGTAAAAATAAAAGGGTCACTCTTTCCTGAAGTCTCTTTAAAAAAGGTTTTGGCACTTTTAAAGTCACTGTACCCAGTATGCTTTAGTTCTTTATAGCTGCAATTACTACAAAAGCTTATTTCCACCTTAACTACAAATATGCAGAGTTAATGTTTTACAGAAATGCTCCTTACATACTTGAAATTTCTGCAGTAACTTTCCAAACTTGTGTAATAATCATCTCTTTGGGGCGGGAATAGCAGCCGTATAATGCAGCTACAGCCTATAAATCAATATTCAAATTAGTTCAGGTATCAGAGTGCATGAGAAAAAAACCTGAGTCAGTTCTCACACGCTCAAAATGTATATCAGATACAGAAGCCACGACTAGAGCGCCTCACAGATCCAATATTTATTACTTCTGCTAATTATTAATAGATATTTTCAAGATGAATATGCTTATTGAGGTTGTAGCACTTTTTCTCGGTTTTGTAGGTTGGATAATGATTTTTATATCGCTACAAGATCAATATTGGAGGGAATCCACCCAAGACGGGAGCGTAATATTAACTTCTGCAATCTATGAGAACCTATGGATGTCTTGTGCAAGTGATTCAACAGGGGCGTATAACTGTCGTGAATTTCCATCCCTTTTTGCCCTTCCAGGTAAGTAAAAGTAACTATCTATCTGTTTAAAATCTTTACATTACATTGATTTGTTTATCTTCCAAAATCTGCTAGTTATGACTATTAAAGGTAATTAATATAAAATTACTTGGATTATATTCATATCTTGGAGATTATTGTATAAGTATTTTATTTTTTCTTGATAATTTAGCAAATTGTAATAGAGGATCTACAGTTATACTGAGAGAAGTGCTTAAAAATTTTAAACTAATTAATGTGTTGGAGTTTCTTCTTTAGTATTCAAATTAGGAACTTCGTATAAATAATCAGATAATCAGTCATAACAATAACCAAAAAAAGCACAAGTATCACAATGCTGAGGCTGTAATTTGCAGAGGTGACAAACAACAGCAGCTGTGCAATCCAATCCAATACCTATGTAAACTTTATGATGCACGTTTATTTTTTTACCTGTAACTCCATCAACAGTATTTAAGGCATTTTGTGGTGGATATCTATTCTTTGTTATTTCATACATGGTAATTGCATACTGGATTAAACAGCAAGTCATACAGTCCCTAGCTCATGCAAGGTAGTACACTTCACTCCACTATAGAACCAATAAAACCTGTTTTTAGAGATGTTCAGAAAGCTAACATACTTGAAGCAGTTTAGTTTAAAACTGTTTGGAAAAAGATAGATTTTAAAGTTAAATGTTTCCTGCATTCATTACCAAACACCATGATGCTAAAAGACTAATGATGAATGTTTCTGGTTTTAAGACAGGCAAGCAGGCTTGTCCGTGGGTCATTATGTGGTTATGCATCTTCATCACCCAGTGCCACGAGTGTTCCCATCATCCCTTGAAGAGAGGGTGAAATAAAGAGTGAAAGCGTGGCTTGAATTCCTTCAATAATTGGTTGATTTTATTGACATAGTGCTTAAAGCAAATGGCAAAATGTGACACATAGCTTTAAATCCATATTAGTAAGCGCCTCTCTGTGGCCTCATAAATTGGGTAATCATTTGGAATCTTTGAAAAGGTTGAATAGAACCCACAATAAAACGGAATCTTGAGTGGATGAGCTGAAATTAATCCCCAATTTTTGCTTTTTGTAACATCTTAGCTCAGGAGTTGCTGGGAAATCTTCTGACACAATGAGGCTGTGTGGCCAACAATTCTTCACATTTGGAAGGTAGTTTGGAGATCAACGTCTGATTTAAGTCTACTTTTCATTAGACAACTGTATACAGTATGATCTGGGGGAAAAAAAAGGAAAAAAGAAAATATGAACACTGTACTGGAATATTTTTTATTTCTTTCTGGGCTTTCTGGGTTGGATAATGGTTCCGAATCAATATTAGAGTGAATTGTTTGTGGATGGTGACGCTATCCCCACATCAACAATCTATGAAAAGTGTCCTGAGCAACTGAGTCTACAGGAGTTCAAACTGCCATGATTTCCCATCTTTGCTCACACTTAGTATGTGGTCCGCATATAAACACTTTGTTTTCTTTTTGGTATGAACGGCTACTCATCTGGCTTAAAAGCTACAGTATATAGTTACTCAAGTTCAGGATTTTAGACTGTGACAGAAAAAAAACCAAAACAGTACTAACAAATAATTAAACAGTCTGACCTTGAGTGATACACAATAACAAAATGGTTGTTCCTATTTGTTAATGTTTTCCTCTACATCTGCTTGCCATGGGCGTGGCTGTGCTTTATGTGTCTGGAAAATTCTACTGTACTAAACACTGGTGAACAGAGTAAGTGCAACCACAGTAACTCCAGAAAAGGATAGATTAAAAAAAAACCCTAACGAAGTAATAGGAAAAAAAATCCAGCCCAAACTGGCCAGCTCCTCAAAATAA
>VUQK01043559.1:12641-29168 GCA_015106715.1 Bujurquina vittata | reverse complement strand
GTGAACAGAGTAAGTGCAACCACAGTAACTCCAGAAAAAGATAGATTCAATAAACACTCTGACGGAGTTATAGGTAATAAGATTCATGCCCAATCTGCCAAGCCCTTCAAACTACTTTGGTTAAGTCGCTGTCTGAGTATGAAGTTGTACATAAACAAATTTTTGTAGCGATATAATAATCAAGTCTTGTATAGTGCTCAAACATTTCTCCAGTATTGACTGCACCCCTGTGGAAACTTTTCTATACCATCGATTCTGGTTGATTGTTACTAAAAAAAGAACTGAGATGGGCTGCCCAGCATGGTCATAAGATCTGGCTGGACCTGAAAGGAGGAACAAACCCAAATCTAGCAAAAAAAACAACTCAAACATAAAAATTTATTAAGAAAAACAATATAGCATACTCATCTTCACCAAAGAGTAAAACAGTTAAATGTAAGTATGCAAAAGTACCTGTTAGTGAATGATAAATGGTTAAAGCAGGATGAATATGTTAGTTTAAATGAATCAACACCCCCGGGTCACACTAGCTGTCAGAACGCTGGAAGCACAGGTCGAAGGGGGATTAGCAGCAATCTTCCACTCCAGCTTATTAAATAAACAAAAGACTCAAAGTTTCGAGTCTTTCAAAATTCTGACTCTTAGCCTTGTTCATCCTAGTCTGATTTCTCAGACTTTTTAAATTCAATTCAATTCAAAGATCTTTAATATCCCCCAAATAAACAATTATTTCCACAGCCAGTAGTACAATACATATGAAACTATTAAATTTATACCATAAAACATACATAAAAATACACAGAATTACAACAAATAATTAAAAAGCTAAGTGCTGCCAGGACAAAAGATTCTCTCAATCTCTTTGTCCTGCATCTTGGCACCTGATATCTGCGTCCAGAGGAAAGCCACTTAAGGTTGTGCCAGCAATTTTTCTACACACCTACACAACTCCTAGCAGCTTATTCCTGTTCTTAACATTGAAAAATCCAAACCAGCAGATAAGATTAAATGTGAGAACAGACTCAATAAAACAAGAGTAAAACATTTATATGAATGTAAAATCCACAATAAAACCATGAAGCTTTCAATACAAGTACATCCTCTGATGGGCCTTTTTGCAGAGTACATCTCTGTGGGCTTTAAAGGTCAGCTTATTGTCAAGTGCTGTTACCAGATATTTATACTGGTTTAAGACCTAAACATTGTCTCCAGAAATGACCACAGGCACAGTGACTGCACTGTTTTCTCTAGAATCAATGACCACCTCCTTGACCACTGGCCTGTGATCTGGGTCATCACTGCTGAGGAGGGACAGATTACAGAGTCATCAGCAAATTTTAAAACGTGGTGCTGTAGAAGAGGACATCGAAAAGAACACCATTGACCCTAACCCTCTGAGGACGTGCACTTAAAAAGTCTATCAATCAATATATAAGGCCAGAGTCAATACCATAAAAACATTGTAATTTCTAATATGTGGTTGAATACAATAAAAAGCGTATGAAAAGTCATTAAAAAGTAGTCTTGCAAAGGTTTTTTTTTTGCCCTCCAGGTGTCTTAAAGTCATATTTAAAAGGGTTCTCATTGCGTCCCCTGTCTGACCTATAAGCAAGCTGGAGTGGGTCCAGATGTTCTTTAAAAAGCCCACTCGGCTCATTAGACCACAGTTGTTTATTTGGTTCCATCCTACAAACCTGTCCTGAAGAAACGTAAGCCGGAGCGACGCTTGGTTCCGGTGTGGTCAGAGGAGTCTATTCGCGATCTTCCGTGCATGCACTGACCTTGATGAGCTTACAGACGCCATCTCATCTTATGTAACCTTCTGTGAAGAATTAGTCATTCCCAGGAAATCCATTACTATATTTCCTAACAATAAACCTTGGATTTTCAACTCAGTAAAAACTTTCATCAACCTGCAAAACACAAGTTTTAATAATGGGGATATGACTCAATATCACATATTCAGATGTCACAGTACACCTCAATAGTGGAACTGTTTTTAATCTCTTTTGGAAGACTAAGGAGAGGAAAAGTTCAGGTCCTGACGGCATACAAGGAAAAACTGTGCCCTGCAGCTGGCAGACAGCTTTAGTTTTCTTTTTAACATGTCTCTTCAGACTCACCGGGTCCTTCAGCTTTGGAAAGCTTCCACCATTGTTCCTGTCCTGAAAGTAAGGACAGTCAGTCTCTGAATGATTTCAGGCCTGTTGCCCGTACTTGACTAGTAATGAAGACATTTGAAAAGATTACTAAGGAAGTCCTTCTATCTAGAGTTAAGGATTTGTAAGCATCTTTCACCGTCCCATAGCACAAATCCATGGACTTCATAAGTCGAGTGGGACATGTCAAATATTGATAAAAGTTCCCAAATGATTTTCCGAGTCTGCAGTGATTAAAATCTCCCATAATTAAAGTTCGGAGCGTTAGCTTTGGGATGAATGTAAACGTGGGTAATAAAAAGCTGCGGAAATAATAACAATCAGGAATAATAATCAAAGCATCAATATAAGGACTCACAAATGTCAGGGAGACTGGACTGCTGGAACTATTGGAATCCACAGGAGGGAATAAACAAAGTGGGGGAAAAAAACAGAGGGGCAAATATGTTTGGAGCTAAAAAAAAAAAAGAACTAAAAAAGCCAAGACCAAGGAGGGGAAAAAAGTCCCAGCCTTTTTTTGTTTCTGCCAGTCAGCATCACACATAAATCACCAGCACACAACAAACACCCATAATGTGGCTACACAAGCATAAACGCAGCAACGACAGCAGCCAACTACATATGTTGGGTACAGAGCCCCCGCAAAGACCTTAGTTAGTACTTAGTTAGACCTTAATTAATATCTAACCAATTTAGCTCTCTGAGCAGCTTCGGCAGAGAACCAGCATCATGTGGTCATAACAGCAGAATGCAGCTGTATTTGCGCTTTGATTCATTCAAAGAGTTCAGCTGGTTTTTATCAAACATTCACTGCATTCTGATGTTATACGAGGTTTTGTTAATCTACTGCACTGAAACTGAAGTTTATTGGAAGCTTATTGTAGATTTTACTGGGTTTTGAAGTTTATGCTTTTTTAAAAAAATGTTTTTCCTTGTTAATCTATCACGATGTTCATGTGTGTCCTTAGCACATAATGAAGCTACAGTATCCTGTGAACAGTTGGTTGTTGAATACAATTTTAGACATTATCTTTTGTTGAGCTCTTATTAAACAATAGTTACTCTTACAGATTGAAATGCACCTGACATACAAAGTTTGAAAATACTAAAACTAAATAAAACTAAACTTAAAACTAGGCATTACACAAAAAAATAAAAATAAAAATGAGCAAAACCACTCTAAAAACGAATGAAAACACATTCACACACACGAATGAAATCACAGTACAGAAACAGCATTAGTGAAGGTTGCAATTTATCTTCTTATTGCCTCTGATAATGGACTCATATCTGTGCTTGTCCTGCTAGACCTCAGTGCAGATTTTGATACTGTTCACCATAACTTTTTATTATAGAGATTAGAGCATGCCATAGGTATTAAAGGTACTGCTCTGCAGTGGTTTGAATCATATTTATCTAATAGACTCCAATTTGTTTATGTAAATTGGGTGTCTTCTTCATGTACTAAGGGTAATTATGAGGTTCCACTGGTTCTGTGCTAGGACAAATTTTATTTACAAGATGCATGCTTCCTTTGGGCAGTATTAATTAAAAAGTATTGCTGACATTTTCAGTGTTATGGAGATGATACTCAGCTTTATCTACAGTATCCATGAAGCCAGATGACACACATCAATTAGTTAAACTGCAGGAATGTCTTAAAAACATAAAGACCTGGCTTATCTCTAATTTCCTGCTTCTAAATTCAGATAAAACTGAAGTTATTATACTCTACCCTAAAAAAACCCAGATATTTACTCTAGATGGCATAACCTTGGCCTCCAGAAATATTGAAGTCATTTTGGACCAGGATATGTCCTTCAATGCACATATTAAACAAATATGTAGGACTGCTTTTTTGCATTAGCGCAATATTTCTAAAATTAGAAACATCCTTTCTCAGAGTAATGCTGAAAAGTTAATTCATACATTTATTACTTCAAGGCTGGACTATTGTAATTTATTATTATCAGGCCATTATAAAAGCCTTCAGCTGATCCAAAATGCTGCTGCTAGAGTACTGACATTGGCTCAAAAGAAAGAGCATATTTCTCCCATATTGGCTTCTCCTCATTCCCTGTTAAATCCGCAATTAAATTTAAAAATCTTCTTCTCACATACAAGGTCTTGAATAATCAGGCCCCATCTTATCTTAAAGATCTCATAGTACAATATCACCCCAAAAGAGCACTTCCCTCTCAGACTGCTGGATTACTTGTGGTTCCTAGGATACTTAAGAGTAGAATGGGAGGCAGAGCCTTCAGCTTTCAGGCCCCTCTTTTGTGGAACCAGCTCCCAGATTGGATTTGGGAGACGGACACCCTCTCTAGTTTTATGATTAGACTTAAAGCTTTGTTTTTTGATCAAGCTTTATTTAGGGCTGGATGGGATGGTTCAGGTGACCTTGAACCATCCCTTAGGCCTAGGCTGCTGGGGGATTCCCATAATGCACTGAGTATTTATTTTCAGTCACCTCTTTTTATTATGATTATACACCACTCTGCATTTAATGATTAGTTATTATTAATCTCTGGCTTTCTGCCTCTTTTGTCCTGTCTCTCTCCCCTCAGCCGGTCGCGGCAGATGACTGCCCCTCCCTGAGCCTGGTTGTGCTGGAGGTTTCTTCCTGTTAAAAGGGAGTTTTTCCTTCCCACTGCCATCAAGTGTTTGCTCATAGGAGGTTGTTTTGAATGTTGGGTCTTCTCTGTAATTATTGTAGAGTCTTTAGCTTACAATATTAAGCTCTTTGAGGTGACTGTTGTGATTTGGCGCTATATAAATAAAATTGAAATTGATTTTACAGTTCTCTGAACATTTGTATTTACAATATGCTCTGCCTCTGCTGATAGAAACAGCACTGTTTAACTGTTTTTTTATTAACAAAAAGACATTAAGTGGAGGTTTTCTGAATGAAATTTGAAACCAATTAAAAGCTGACAGCAACATATTTTGTGCTAAAGATATTCTTCTTTATGAACTTTTTAACAAAAAAAGCTTATTCATATTAAAATTACATGGTACACAAATTCATACCTTATAACTTATTATTATGTCTCTTAAGGGTACATTCAGGCGTCCCGAGCACTGATGTTTGCTTCCATGGTGTTTGGGACGTTTGCTCTGGCGGCTACGCTCGCAGGAATGAAGTGCTCAAAAATAGGTGGAGAAAACTACACTTTGAAAGGCAAGGTTGCTGCCATTGGAGGAGTGCTTTTTCTACTGCAAGGTAAAGACTTGCGGGTGGATGCAATAGCATGTAACAAAAATGCATGAAAAAAATTGCTTTCAGGAGTCATTTTAAACAGGTATTTTAGAAGCACATGAAAATGCTTGATCATTAAATCCAGACTTAAAAGTTGAGCCTACCTCCAACAAAGTCATGAGACACATTTCTCCCCAAACTGAATCTTTGCATAGAACACTTGTCAAATATAAACATGTCTGGTTTTCCAATTTTGCAGAAGACAAGCATATCACGTGATATGTAGGGTAGGGTAGAAAAGTGCTACATAAGAACCAGTTAATTTGAAAAGCTATGTGCGCCATTTGAAAATTTAACTTGTCAAAAGTAACCAAATGCATTTTTTAGGGCTTTGCACCATGATTGCTGTCTCTTGGTATGCCGCAAACATCACCCAGCAGTTCTTTGATCCACTCTTCCAAGGGATAAAGTAAGTCAATATAATTTGTATAATGTTTATTATATAATATTGCAAACAAAAACTCATTAGTAAAACTTATTGTCTTGCAGGTATGAAATTGGAGAGGCCCTGTATATAGGCTGGGGTTCAGCCATACTTGCCATTTGTTCAGGTTCATTTCTGCTGTGTACCTGCAGAATGACTGACATTAAAACGTGAGTATCTCCTGCTGAAAAGTTTGACTCACTAGGCATAGGTCTATAGTATCTGAAATTAAACATGTCCTTTATATTCTAGAGCATACCCATACCAACCTCCCTCAGGAGTACACATCCTGTCAGCTGTGGCAACCTCTGAGCCTGTCCCAAGCAACTATGAAAGAAATGCATATGTCTAGGAGGCTAATGTGTAGGAAGAAAAGTATGCTGATTTGGAGTCTTTCTTGAAGAGATAATGAAGAGTTAGATCATCTGTATCCTTGGAGATGGCAGCATTTATACTGTAAAACACTAATTCTGAGCAGGATTTTGTTGATTTGGGGGATTTACTGACTTGACCGCATCAATCTTTAAATTAGTTTGTAATATTTTAATTACATGTTTGGTGTTCATGAATTTGCCATATGTATTTATACTGTAAAAATACCCTTACTATTCTAGCATAGATCTACTTAGTTACATTCCTATCATTACTTACATAATGAAGCTGTGACAGTAGAATATTGATTACTATCACAGTTTACACCAAAATCTGTTACAATAAGTACATCTTGACACAAAAATCATGTTAACTTGCCCCTGCAACTGAGCAAGTAGTTGTACCCAGATTTTCTTTCAGCATCCAACTCTGAATTGAACACACCTCAATAAAAAGGACTGAAGCATTATAAGCATGCAGTATCTTAGCAAAAAGTCCATATTTTCAGCGCATGTATGTTGATTTTAAGTTGATTTTACATATGTTCCTGAGGATTTTTATTTTTTATATGCAGATACGTATATACTATTTTATAGTGACTGAGTGCCCTAAATTATGAGAATATTAATGAGTTTTTGGATTTTCTCAAATGATGCCCAGTGGTGTTTAGTACTGGCAACATTGTTATTACAATCATTATTAATTACTTTGCACAGTCAAATAAAGGCACATTCAGTTACACTTTGTTTGCACAGCAGTTTTTCATTTAAATTTTTTAATCCACAAAGAAAATGCTCGGAGCTCAGATCTGGCCTTACAATCTATTTAGTAACAGCACTTCTTCACCCACTTCATATCTCATAGCTGGTTGAATGCCAACTGCTGGAAAGCTATGGTGTCATATCAGTGACTGGATTTGCCCAATATGCGTCAAGTTACATTTTGATGATGGTCATAAATAATGTAAAAGTAAGGAATAGTTTAAAATACGTCATTTTTATTATAGTTTATAAATGGTACAGTTATTCAGGCATAAGTGTTTCTTTTAGCAGGGGTCTGTGCTTATGTGACTTTGAAGGGCATTTTTTCTGATCAACAAAGAAGGAAAATCATAAGGAGTCACGTCGAATATTTTGCAGGTCTCGAGACACAAAAGAAATCCTGAGGTGTTCCTGTTAACTTAACTCTAATCTTTGGGTGCTTCATTTGCTAAATTGTCCAGGTTTTGTCCATCAAAGCGGATGGCGTGCCAGCCTTCAGTTACAGTGAGGTCCTGAGCTCCTTTACCAGCATAGAAGTCTCGAGAAGGAGTATTCCAGTTTAACACAGACAACTGCAGCCGCACACACTGCTTCTTTTTCCCAATCTGAGCAAACAAAAAAAAAAGTCCTGTGCTCAATCATGCACTATTTCCTCTTCAGAACACAAAACAGCCCACGTTAATCCAAAAAAAGTAAACAAAAAAATAATTTCCAAATACTTAAAGTTGTAATTAAATAAAAATATTTTTTTCCTGTACAACTATAATTCATATTCACATTCTTACCTCTGCAGCTTTGCTCAGTAAACCTGTGCCAATGCCATTTCCTACACAGAAAATAAATCATTATAAAAAATGAGGGCAATAACAAATCCATTTAGAGTGCTACACAGAAAAACCCAGTATAGAAAAAAATACAGCATTTTATTTTAACCTGTTGATATACTGCAACAAATATTGTACCTCTGAAGCCTGGCATCACATACAGGTCCTCCACATATAATGAGCGTCCCTTCCATGTACTGTAAGTGTAAAAGTATAGGGCGTAGCCGATGATTGTAAATCCTATACGGACAAAAAAAGCAAACACAAAGGGAACTAAATATTACTACAAATACTGTGGAAAAGCCTTGACCTGTGCATTGCTAATGTGACCGCTTCCTGTTGCTAATAAAGTACAACGAGTAAAAAATTAAAATAATTAATGCTGACTGTAGCATTGGTGACATAAGCTAGGAAGTTCCTAAATACAGAACAATATTCCTTTGTCAAGATTTATATATTTTTTTTTTATGTGAAAGAATAACACTTATCTACATTTTGGCTGTAAGAAGGAATAGATAAACTACATCTACCTCTGTTGATTTATGAGGTAATATTTGTTTAATCATAACTTGTTAAACAGGCGTGCCTATCTACACCTGTTATTGTGCCGACAAGCTCAAAGCTGCCAGACAAGCAAGACAACAATAAAAACAAAAAGGTCATGATCCAGCGCTTACCTTCATTAGATTTATGCTCTTCTGGTACTTCTGCAACGAGGCATTCAAAGAAGGGGTTCTGGCAGAAGCCATCTCGCTCTAATTCTAAAGATGGACAAGAAAAATTTACCCAGACAGACAAGTTTAATCTTTCTTTTAGTAGCAATTACAAAAAAAACCTCAGAAGCATCAAAAACATACATTTGAAGAATGTAATCATTTTTTAAAGGTGCCTCTTAGTTAATAGTAAGTGATGACATTCACCAAAGTTTTTTAGTAAGACGGGCATCACGGTCTACATTACACCAGCTGTGAATCACAATCCTCTCGGCCATCTACAAAGGTATTTTTAGTTAAGTTTTAACTTACAAGGATGCCAACTGCATTTCCTAACTCATAAAATACAGGGCCATATCCTTATTATTTCAACCTTGCCTCAAATTCCTCTCATCTATTCCACTCTCATCGGTGTATTGCTTCTTATATGGCATATTATACTGCCACTACCTGCTGATTCAAACCATCTTCTTCTACAGTCTTGTGTGCCATGCTTTGGTTCACAGTATGCTGTTTACTTATGCGCAAAACAGAAAAAAACAAGATACTAACAGTTTAATAACAGACACTTCATATTCCAGCTACCTTTATCTTAGAAAAAAAGATAAATTGGGTTTATTTCCATAACTAATCTACAGTTAATCATTGTTGGACTGATTTTCACTCCTCCTCACTGAGCTGACATTCGCTCCAGCTCTGTAATTGCACCTAATTTATAACCCTGGCCTACAAAAATAATTATTTGCTACTGGAACCTTCAGATCAGTGCTTTATCTCATTTTCCACACTGACTTCAGATATGTAATCTGATTTAAACTTGCACATCAGGTTTGAATATCTATAATAGTACCAGGCATGGGTATAGGTATGGGTATGGGTATGGGTGTGTCCAGCTTTGAACTAGTACTGTAGATATCAAAACAATGTCTGGAATATTAAATATATCCTACCAAAATAGTTTTAATGTGTTCATTCTGCAAAACAAACAAGAGTACGAGACCAAAGATGTGTTTAAGCACATTTCTGTCAAATTAGCTCAAAATAAAAAAAGGTCAGTGTGCTCATCAATGCTTGAAGCACTTGCTTTTTTATGCTCAGGGCACAAGAACCAACAGTAGTCACCATCATGTTCGGATAAAAATTTTCCCATTTTCCATCACTAGCATCACTCAGAATTGCGGGAAAAGAGTCAAGATAAGAATACAAAACGTGCATCTTCAGTGACACCCTGGCAGTCGTTAGCAAATCTGCTTTCAGCAAATTATCCACAAACTCTGTAATTCTCTGTTCTGTGATTGGCAACCTGCACGAATGCTTTCCATGCTGCTAAATCAATAGGCTTCGGTTTCCTTTTGAAGTCACCTTCAAGCATCAGTTCACAGATTTCACAAACCAACAAAAGCACCCTTCTTAATTTTGGCTTCATTTTTTTCAAGACTCGAAGCTTATTTCTTAAATACTGGAACACAATGCTGTTTCTGTCCAGTTATCCTAATTGTTCAATACCAGGAACATCATAACGAAAAAAAATGGGACGTGCCAGATGCGAACAGTTTTCAGATTTGGAGCAAAATACCTGTTGACCAGGGCAATTATTCTGCCACAGAGGCCTCCTAAGCAATTATTGCATGCCAAGGTTGTAAGATTTTTTCCATAGTACATATTGATAATTCAAGACAGGTATAACACAGGTTTAAATAACAACTTAACATTTTAACTTATAAAAAGGTTATGAATGCATGAAAATGAATGCTGCTGCCAATCACTGACCCATCTGAGTGCCTAATAAAAATAATAACCAAATTCTCCGTCCATTTTCTTCCACTTATCCAATTCAGAGTCACGGGGAGCTTTAGCCTATCTCAGATGCCATAGGGCAAGAGCCAGGGTTCACCCTGGACAGGCCTCCAGTATGTCACAGACAATCATTTGCACTCACATTCACACCTATGGGCAATTGAGAATGACCAATTCACCTAACCCCACGAACTGCATGTCTTTGGACAATGGGAGGAAATTGTACCTGGAAAAAACCCACACAGACACCTTCTTGCTGTGTGGGAACAGCGCTAACCACCATGCCATTGTGCTGCCCTCCTTTAGTATAAGATATATTTATTGTTATTGCACAATGCAATGAAATTCTGTTGGTGCCATCCTCCAGGTGCCAAAAATGATAAATGATAAGGGATGGAAAAATAAATAAAAGAGAATAAGATATTTACAGTGGAAATAAAGGCAGTATAAACAGCAGATAACAGTCTATTTATAACTGCATACAATGTACTTAAGTGGGACAGTGGTTGATCACCAGGCACTGCGCCGGGCTGAGGATTTCACCGCTTCACTTTCGGAGCTCTGCTGTCACTACAATCAGCAAACAGGAGCGCACCCCATGAACTCCGCCCCGGCTAGGTCGCTGCTATTATTGCCGCTTGCACCTGTATCATTTCACTGCAATTTGAAATCTACCAGAGAAAACAGGCAGTTTCATTCACACTATGCACTTCTGATCTCACTACGGTCGTGCATGGGCTTGATTTCGCCGGCTACAGATATCGAAATGACCACTGGCATGAACACGAGGAGACGTAAGGGGAAAAATGTAGATCAGATGAAATTTTTAGCCTTCTTATTTAACATAAAAACCCCAGCATGAAAGGTAAATACCAACTTTCACGTATTGTGATACACAAATTGAAAATGTAATGCAAATTTTAGGGCTGCAACGATTCCACGAGTAACTCAAATACTCCGATTATTAAAGATCCTTGACACAAACTTGTTGCTTCGTTGTTTCATTTTAACTTTGTAGTTCAGGTGTCTCCGTCCCGACCCTTTTACACGAGTGGATCTTCGCTGCCAAGTATTTCCACGCCTCCACTGCTCTGTGCTATCTGAGTATGCATGTGCTGTGCTCACTGTGCAGACAATGTCAGCTGTTATTTTTTCTTTACTTCAGCTGCAACCACCAGAATAGATCATTATTTCCAGTTTGCTAGCGGGGGCTACCATTAACCCTAGCGTCTGCCGGATGCCCCCCAGAACCGAGGGGCATTGTCAAAATATTTTTTATGCTTTAATCCCTCCTTAGCGACTAAAAATAGACCTGCAGTAGAAAATTAATTTGTAGGATGCTTGTGAATAAAAAGCATTACAGTATTAAGCTCATGCAACCCCCAGTTTTTCAACAAAAACACAAGAGCAGCTGTTTTATGTGCAGTCTGCACACGCGCAACAAGCGCAAAGAGGCAGTAGTTTTCAGCACCAGTGGAGCTATGAAAGGCCTTCAAGGGGAAAAAAAATCAGTTTCCAGCGAGATGATGTCACTTCCTGTTGCATTAAAAACGTGATAGTTTACGCTGACAATTTGGTGGTTGATACTGAAATGTAGGAAATGCTTTTAGCAGCTGATCAATAAAACATCTGGACTATGTTTTTGTTGTGTATTTTTTTACGTGAATTCTGCGAACCCATTAGTGGAAGAAAATGGCACTTTGGGACACATTAAATGCATGATGTTCAAATGCAACTCTTCTGCATTATATGCAAAAATTATTAGTCTATTGCTTTAATAAAGCAGTGTAACAACTCTGTGGTAGTAGCTGTTTTTCAGTCTTATTGTTAGGGCATAAAGTGTCCTGCAGCGCCTTCCAGAAGGCAGAGGGGTACGGGCTGTCCCTATGGCTGTGCTGGCTGTGACCCGCCTGGTACAGCAGGTCCTGTAAATGTCCTCTAGTCTTTGAAGCTGAAAATGTATTTTATGGAAATGTTTGGGAGTTTTTTCTGATAAAAAAACAGTGGTGCTGGGTAAGCATACTGGCCTTTAAAAAGGTTTAAACCCAAAGAATATAGTTAATATTTGATATTTATATTTCAGGCTAAAGTAGTTTTAAAATGTGTGGGAAAAAATGTATCATATTATAATATTTTTGCAGAGGTTTTTGGGAGGGTGACATTTTTTGGCGGTAGGATCAAACGTGTCAGGATTTTAAAGGATCTGCTAAGGTTTTATAAATGTACTGATTAACTGTAAGACGGCTGCACTCCACTTAAGGAGTGTGGGCTGACCCACTTGCAAGCTGCCAGACATTATATGAGGATAACTCTGTAGTCACTTATTAACAATGATGCATCACTCTTGTAATTCATTACACCCGTGTTTTTCCAGCTTTGGTGATTTAAAATGTTCTCAAAATAAAAGTTATACATAAAAACCGGCACGCATTAGGTTGGATAAATCCTCACTTTCATTTCTCTCACTTTATTGGAGAATTACCTTCATGAGAAATCTTCACTTGGTCCGGCATTTTTTCATAAACCGCCAACTCCTGAAAAACGTAGTTTTATTGTTATGAAGTTGAGAAGTACACTAAAGATAATTATTAGAACAAAAACAAATGTTTCAGACATGTGCTAATGGATATTACGTTTAGCAGAGCGCTGTAAAGCAGCTGTGAAGAGTGAAACTGCAGAGGGAAGCTGACTCTGACTCACCATTATCATCCTCGATATGTCTTTGCAGTCTTCTTTTGCAGCACAGCGTATTTTGAAATTCATTTTGAGTGTCTCGCCTGGCTTTTCAGACCTAAACCTCTGCGCTAAACACAAACCTTGTGCAGGAAACGGCTGCGCGATGATAGTTGCGCTTTCAAAATAAAAGTTGCGTTTTGTTCTTGAATTAGATTGTAGATTGTAGGCTTGGACATGGATTTAAATGTATGAGTTGCAGGTCTGTGTACGAAGTGGTGCAATGAGAATTGCCCGGTTTGGAAGTATTTCCTATTTTCACGGTCGCACTTGGGCTGATGCAATTGTATGTGTGACTTTATACTTCTATGAACTTGAATTAAAATTTTCTCGGTTTAATTTGCAGTTCAGCACTGAAGTGTCAACTTGTTGCTACTTTTTACAACTTGTACAATGAAAATTTAAAAAACGCAAACCGGAAACAGAGTTCGCCGCCAAAGTAAAGGTTGCGCCTGTTGAAATGCGCTGGCTGCAGCACTTAAATGAGCAAATTGATTAAATATTGAACACATTTCATGTTATATATAGTTTATTTGCTTGTTTCCTTGTTTAAGCTCCTTCGTCACTATGAGTGAATATTATTTAAAAAATATGAGAAATGTTTTGACTCTTTAAATTAGTTTTTCATTCCCCTTTTTTGAAAAAAAAAACCCAAACTTTTTACCCATGTTAGAGACCTGTTGTCAGCCAATCAGCACTTCTAGGTTCAGTAAAACGCGTTGTGGCGCTTTATTCATAAAAAATATCAAGGTTTTCATGTGAAGCTATTTAAAGCATCAAACTTTATTTCAATCTTTCAGTGTGTTTGAACTTGAATGATGACTGAGTACCTTATGAGAGCAAAAGCATCTCTGCTGCCTGTGTGATCTTAGTCTTTGGCCCCAAATTAAGAAATTGCTCACACTTGTAAACATACATTTGCATCAGCACAATTGAGACAATTAAAAGAGGAAATATTCCAAAACCTGGCAATTCTCATAGTACTACTTCAACAGCTGCTGCTGGATTATATTTGTTTCACTAGTTTTTGGAACTTTAACAGGAGTAGAACTTAAAGACAGCTTGGACAAAAAACATTGCACTTGTTACCCTCTACTTTTCTTTATTCACTTAACCATGGAATAAGCCTTTAAAATCTATATCCATTATAAACTAACACTCTATCTCAGTACCTTCTTACAATAATATTACACTAGACAACACAAAAGTAATTTTTCGGCACTCTTACTTTCGATTCACCTGCTGCCAGGAAGCTTTCTGCATTCTACTCTTAACTTTAACCTTCTCTGAACATTTCAAATGCAGGATACTGTACAAGTTTTGACACTTCCATATTGCTACTTTTAATTAAAATTGTGTTTTATTAAGGATGTCTTTTTTTCCCAGATTGCTTCATCATTTGTGGACTTTAAGCTGCCTCTCATGCCAGATTACATCGAATTACACAATAATGTAATAGCAATCTTGATGTAAAGAAAACAAATTCATAATTTCCTCAAATGTATTGCAAATTTAGATATATATATATTTAAATTTCATCTGAAAATGTAAATAGTACAAAAAATGACAAGGTGTAGCTGTTTCCATGACTTTCCATGACTTAAGCAGAAGGGTCTCCCTCTGTTTTAGCACTTTATGTTATCAGTGCTCACATCCGCATCATTTCTTACACCAACTTACTGTGGATTGCTTTGAAAGCTCAGATATTGGGTGTTAGTAACAATTTACAAACACTGAGAACTGCTGATGCCAAAAATGACAACAACAATCAATTTCTTAAAATAATAGAAATTTAAAAATCACATACAGTTGAAAAATTTCATAAAAAATCATTTATTTTAGGGTAAAAAAGAAACATGAAATCAATTAGAATATAAGCTGAAACAGTGAAGATGTCACAGATTGATCGGTTTTCATTGGGCATTAACATATTTACAATGTCACATTTGCTCTTTATCAATCAAGAGTTCAGATATTCCCCATTCATACCACTTCAGAGTTTGCCCCTTTAAGTTCAGCCCAAACAGATCTCCTTGTGTGTTCAGCTGCTCCAACATGATAAGAATCTCCGCTACTTGTACAAGTCTCAGTGTGGCGACTGTGTGCTCGCTCCAGGAGACTCGGACCGGTCCAGCTTCATTGCTCCATCTAGTGAACTTGAGGAGATTGAGGTCGGTAGCACAGAGCTCTTCGTCTCCAAAGATGAAGAGGCAGATGAGGGCAGAGACACAACTATGTACTTCTGCAGAGGTCGTGAAGCTGTCAGTCCAGGGCCACTGCCAGACTCTAGTTTTACCAAAGGCTGCAAGGTAGATGTAGCGCTGGGAACAGTACTAGTTACTGGTGAAGCTGACTGTGAGGAGCTGAGAGTTATGACCTAAAGAAAGAAAAGAAAATTAAATATGGACGAGGAGCTGTAGATTTTATACAGAAGCAACTATTAATTAATACTAGTTTAGTACATCTGTAGTAAGTGAAATTCGTCACTGTGTTTTAGTTTTGTAACACTAATTGAACATTTATAAAATGCAAAATCTAACACATCATATATTATTATGGCTGCTTTGATGTCAGTACACAGGTTAGGTATATGAGGTATTGTCCCTTTCCTTTCCCTCTCTGCGCTTTTGCAGATTTCCTGGAGTGGTGGCAGTGCAGAAAAACATTCTGGTGAATGTAAAACTGAAAAATAAAAAGTACCTGCTGAGTTGAGGCGGCTCCTGCGCTGGTTGTCATAACAATGTACTTAGTAGCAGGGGGAGATGGCTGTGATGGGGTACCAGGTCGCGGGGACATCAGTGTGAGGGAACTTGGGACCTTAATGATGCTGGGAGTGCGAGGCCCTGATGACCCACTTAGTCCACTTTGTGAGACTGAAAGAGTGGGACGAGGCTGCAAGAAAGTGTCATCATTCGTTATTTAACACAGATTAATATACCGTATTTTGCGGACTATAAGGCGCACCACATTACAAGGCACAGGTCTATTTTCATAAATAAGGCGCATGATAAAGCATATGTAGAGCAAAACAAAAGCATCAGGTAAGTCGAACTTTATTCAACTCATTCACACAACATAAAAACATTAAAAAAAATTTAAAAAAGGAAATCCCTTTTTGACACAACACCGGAAACGTGAAAATTCTGCTGTTGCTGTGTTTTGTGTACATACAGGGCTCATACTGGGTCCCTTCATACGCTGTGGCATCGCTCTGGCACAGAGGGGACAGCGCACACACACCCAAACCTTGATTTGTCCCTTAGCGACTTCTAGGGATTTTTGAGACGGCCTATAGCGAGATTTGTTGCACAAAAGTTGGCATCAGTGCCGGCCCCCGATCACCAGATTATGCACAAATAACTGGCCAGCATCGATGAAAACAGGCCAAATCCATCATCGTTTTCTGCAGTTTACTGTGTACGGTTTCCATTTTTGGAACAACGCTTCCACTTCTTGCTGAATTTATCTCCGGCAGCTTTGGC
>VUQK01043555.1:12091-25256 GCA_015106715.1 Bujurquina vittata | reverse complement strand
TAACTGGGCCAAGTGAGGCCTGCAGTCCTTTAGATGCTCTTCTGGGTTCTTCTGTGACCTCCTGGATGAGTCGCTGATGTAATGTTGAAGTAATTTGGGTAGGCCAGCTGCTCCTGGGAAGGTTCACCGTGGTACCAAAGTGAAAATAGCTCTCATTGTGGTTCACTGGAGTCCTGCAGCCTTACAAACATCTCATTCTTTAGATGGTGGCGTGAGGTGCTGCTTTCTGACATCTTCACTTCGTCAGACAGAACTAATTGAACTCAGCTTTCCAAAAAATTGGGTTAATCACAGTTAATGAATGATTTTACGAGAAGGACAATTACTTTTTGAGACAGGGCCAGGCAGGACTGATAGCTCCACTTTGCTGGATGAAACGTTGTGGCGGCACGGCTCTGCGTGCACAGATGGGGGGAGAGTTTCGCTGGTCGCTGGGTTTCCTTCTCCTGTGAGAGCCTTCTTCCTGGGTCGCTGGCGGCCCAGCTGACATGACCCTGCGCTCCACTATCGGGGTGTGCCCCGCAGTTTGAGAAACACTGCTATGGACAGTTTGGTTCCTGCATAATTATAATCACATGTTCAACAATCAGATGGCCGGCCTGCTTTTGCAGTTTCCACTGTGAATACATGGGAGCATACAGGCTAAACTGCTTTTAGCGGTCTTAAATTTTAGATGTGTGGGACTTTTTGTTTGTCAGAAAATGTTTGTCGGCTAAACTGTGACAGCAAAGAACGAAGACGCGTTCAGAAGCTTTGCAGGTGTTGGACAGAAGCTGTTTGGGCTAAGCTAGCTAAGCTAACCCCCTCCTGTGTGCAGGCCTGCTCACACAGACGCGAGACTGAAATCACTCTCTGGAAAGTTTATGTTCTAACTTCCTTTAAATCCAGTCGGACGGCCGGTCTCGCCTCCTCGCTCTCGTTCTCAGAATATTTTCTCCCATCTGGCTTTTCCTCGCTCCCGCTCCGTCTCTCTCTGTCCTTTTTAAGTCCGGCTGGTCACCAAAACGCCACCAGACGAGCCATTTATAGAGCGAGCGAGGGAGAGCGAGGGAGCCCGAGGTCGCTCGGTGTCGTGGGAACAGCTTTAAAAGAATACAGACCTCCTCTCACATCACATCACAAACACACAGAAACACAACTGGTTTCAATTTTTCAGTCCTCCCCCCTCTGACACACTCGTCCTTTCTCCCCCTTCCCCTCCACGCTTTTTGTGAAACAGCATCTTTGTGTGTTTTTCATGCTTGGATATCAGTCGGTGCTCAGGATCCTTGAGCCCCGGATCAGGCGGATGATTGCACATTTAAACTATGTTATCTTGAGGAAACATTAGAGCAGCATTTTGATCTCCTGAGATAATCACAGTTGGGAAATCACAGTTGTAAATTCTCGCAATGGCAGGGATGGGACGCACAAATAAGCAGTCTGCATGATGATGCACTCACTGTGCGTCCTTCTCTGGACGAGTCGGCTGCTTTTTAACTTTCTGCACTTCTTCATCTCATTTTTATCATTCCCAGCACCTCCAGCACATCTTTAATCCCAGTTTTAAAAACCTCACGGTGTGAGCAGAGCCCAGGCATCAGCAGCGTTTCGATTTCAGGAAGGGAAGGAGCAGAAATGCTTTAATGAGAGCGGACACCACTAATATATACCAAGTATTGCAAAGCCCAGGATGCCAATAATTATAATGTTGTCTGTGAAAGTAATCAATATGCAATTAATTTGGAATCAATATATAAATAGTAATCAATGAGTATCAGCATTAAACCTTTTCCGGTCTCCTGTTCCAGCGGTGGACCTGTAAGTCTGTCCCGTTGTCTCTCATTGCGGTTTTGTTGCATGTGTTTGTGGTCTCGCCATCGACTGAAGCTCAGGCTCTGGTCCCGGGCTGCTGTTTCTGTTCACTGATCAAAGAAACGCGTCTGGTAACGATCTCTGGACGAGCTGCTAGATTTGGTTAGCGCTCCATGTGCATGCTCTCTGTGGATCTGCATTAACTGCAGATACCTTTTAAAGAGAACGTGCTTGTTTCCAAAGAAACCAAAGACGTTGAGTAAAATACTCAAGTCCAATTTGTTGTGATTGGACATGAAATATGAGCGTTTGGAGCTGTTGTTTCCTGTCATGGGAAAGGAAAATCATGGCATGACATTTCACATGTCACAGAACAAGCTCACCTCTCTGATATGAATCATTACAAGTGGAGCTTCAAACGGTGACAGAGGGTTGATGGAGGAAGCAGAAAGAGATGGAGGCTGGAGGAGAGGACGGAGAGATAAGAGGGAGAATGAGAGGGCTTCGCAGCGAATCAGTCATTTCCTGTAAAAAGCCTGAGAAATGTTAAAGGACTGAGATGGAAAATACCTTCATGTGTGTTTGTGTTGAGTACCCAGTGGTCTGCCCTCTGTCACCGATGGTCTGAGGAAACCACAGGCGATAGCTGTTAGTCACTGTCCCGGGATGTGCACGTGGCTCGTTTGTGAGCACCCCTGCTGGAGTTTAAGAGGCTGTTCGCCCTGATCTGTTTGCTTTACCTCAGGGCACTCTGGACAGCGGGAGCTTTTTCAGCGCTCTCGTAACTGTTGGAGGAAGTGGCAGCACTGCAGGAACTGCGGACAATCGTGCTTCTTGGAAGTCCTTTTTTAGGGTTTTTTGTGACTTCCTGCTATAGAAGAGATACTTTTCAGAGACTTTAAAAGAAAGCAGAAGGCATTAAAGCTGCATTCTTTCTGATGGCCTCCAGGGGGGGCTGCAGAAAGACTTCCTGTCCCATATAGAGTTATGGGAAAACAAACCTCAGCCCTGATCTCATTTCCTGATCACTTTATATTTTGGGACATAATGGAAATGTGAAGCTCATCTTGTAAATTTTGGTCATTTTAAGTTTGTGCTCACTGGCCAAGAACTTCTGATCGACGAGTCACAACAGGAAGGCAGCGAAAACGGTCATCTGGAGGCTTTGGAACGAGGGGACCGTCTACGACACTTTCTCAGCACGAGAAGAGACCCAGAAGTTTGTGCGTGGCAGCCTAAACACCAGCTGGTCAGAGTCTCCAAACAGCAAGGATCCTTCAACGCCTCCTTCATTACCTCATTTCAGCAGAGGATGCATTTGAGCATCCTTTTATAAAATGGAAAGGAGACAGTGAGGCACTGTGTAAAGCACTTTGTAACAATTAAATTAAATTAACTAAAGTGGAGGGTGGCTTGTGTCACTGTTTGTGACCTCCACTTACGGAGGTTTGGGGATTTTTATTCATTAATTATATTTCAGAGATGCTGAAAGCTTCAATGAAGTTAAAAGAAAGTATAAATGGACAGCAGAGTTCATTTTACCACCATGACAAGCTTTATTATTTTGAACCTCAGTAATGAAGTCCAGTGGGACGTTTATGCTGCCTGCCTAGAACAACATGGTGAGCAGGCAACGTATTAAACATTCACTCAAATTCAGCATCTTCCTCTTCTTTGCATCATATCTTCATAACTTTTCTTAAATTGCTTTATGTTTGGACATTGCTCTGTCTTCACACTCATTTGTTTCGCCAAGTCTTCACTTTGATTATTTTGGAACTCATCCAATAAATGTTGTAAACCATCACAAGAGCAGAAAATATTTAAGTATCATCAGCAAACGGCATAATTTTTTTTAACTCTCTGGAGGTGTTACAGGCCATTCATGTATAAATGAAACAATTTGGGGTCCAAGCACTGACCCCTGAGGTACACCACAACCACTGTCCACACATCAGGAGCAACGATCAATCAGCTTCACAAACTGCTGCTCCCCAGTCGGTGCCATAACATTCTAGTTTTTTTAATGAATATATCATGATCTAGTGTAGCTAATGCCTTTCTTAAGTCTATGAATAACCCAACCACATGTTGTTTGTCTGTCCAGGTTCCTCTCTGCTGTCCCGGGATCAGTGATTTTTCTCACTAAAGCTGGTTACAAAGGCTTTATTAAAGCTGTTGGCCTGAACATCCATATTAGGAGTTTGCTGGGGTGGTGGGATGGAAGGTCATCATTTTAACTTTTCAGCTAAATTTAAACCCAATCTCAGTGCAGTTTAGATCCCAGCATTGTCTTTTTGAGGTATTTTCAGTGGGTTTTTGTTGGGTGGAGTGTTCCCAGGCTCTTGCCCATAACTGCTTAGTCTTGGTGAAGTGGTGCAGTGAGTCTGAATGACAAACAGCACCACTAACTGGACTCTGTTTCACACAGAAAGCAGCTCGTACCTGTGCTGAACGGCTGTGCGGCTGCCGGACTTCAGGTGAATGAGAGTAAAAATCCGTCCTGTGTGTCATTATGTCAGGGTGCTGATCATGAACTTTGTGATCATTATAAAGTCAGCACTGAGGCATCAACACAAACACTGGGACACGTTAGCTGCTACTGCTCTGTAATCTGTACGTGTGTGATTAGAAACCAGCCCGATCCTTTCAGCCAATCACATTGCAGCTTACCTGGCTGCCTCTCATTACTGTCTGTGGTAACAGTGGTAACTTGGAGGCTGTCTGGGCCACATTCACGAGGCCATTTAGCTCTGCAGTTCATTTTTTCATATCAATTTGCTGAGGAAGAAAGTTTAATTACGCCGTCTTCCTGTCATTACTCCTCCCACAGCCTTTATTTAAAGCCTCACTGTGATGGATTTGGGTCTCTATGGGAGGGGGCACAGCTCTACCATTAAATGCTCTTCTTAGTGATTTTAATCCCATCTTGAATGAGCATGGCTTTTTACACCTGCCTCCTTTTTACACACAGTGCCTAATTTAGATGCAAAGAAAAGCAAGTATGGTACCTGTTCAGTTCTGTTAAAGGTAACCTTAAAGCCTTTACTCACAGAGAGCAGTAAAGTGCCCCTGGTGGGACTTGAACCCACAACCTTTGAATGACTTCATCTGTGTTAGCCTAGAAGCCCATTGCACCACAGAGCCGCCTGCAGTGAGGGGCTCTGATGACTCATGGAAGAGCTTCTTTCCAGCGCTAACAGCCAGGTTTCACTTCACGGCACGCTGCTGGAGCTGCTGGATCAGGACCTTCACTCACACGCAGGAGTACAAGAAGCAGATTCTAGTGAGATGGTTCTGCAGCTCCCACCTCCCACCCTGTGGGGTTACTGTAGTGATGGAGTGCATTTAATCCCAAAGCAGGATCTTAACCTGCCCGAGCAGTGGTGCCTAAACAGAACCTGCAGGGTAACGTCTCAGTCTGCCAGTAACATACCATTCTGTTTTTCACTTCTCCAGAGGAACATTCGATAAGATTTGATTTAGCATCAAATCAAGGTGCTTTAAACAGTCTGCAACAACAGAGTTTTTAATGCCTCGTGGCTGTAACAGTTCCTTCTGGGGGAACTTGAACTTCAACTGTGTGCCTACCACTGTACCACAGAGGCCCGCGATGCATGTGAGGTCATCACTGTTAAACTGCCAGGGTTCGCTGTCCAAGCAGCTTTTAATAGCCGAACAGGACTTTCTGTTGGCCCTTGCAGCAGCATCAGGCTGCTGTCATTCCCAGGGGTCACTAATACTGTGTCAAAGCTGCTAGCAGCACAGTTCGACACACCAAGGTCTGCTGTTAGCATCGGCTTTGTTTCTTTTTCCTGCATAAACCACATTAGTGTTACTGAGTACATGATACTAGTTTTTGAAATGATGGTCATTATTGGGGTCAAAGAGGACGAAAAAGCAGGGACCATCTGGGGTGGTCCCGTGAGCGTGCGGCATCCTTTCTCTGATGCAGCCTCGCTCATCACATCTGGTTTCAAAACATAAAGAAGGGAACTGTGATGTGTGTGTGTGTATGTGTGTGTGTGTGCCCCCCCAAGGCTGGAACAGCAGACATGAATAAACACAGGAGTCCTGGAGACTTGCATTAATCACACTGTAACTCTGAGCCTCACCTGAACTTTAAACACACGTCTTCACCATAAAATGAAATGATTTACGATAAAGAGACTGCAGGCTTATACACACACACGCACACGCACGCACACACACACACGCACACACGCCACACACACACACACAGAGCCAACAATGACTTCACACTTTGGAGTATGAAATCATTACACACAACAAGGCTGACTCAACAGAAACCATCTATTGCATTGGAGTCTCACACACACACACACACACACACACACACACACACACACACACTCCTCAGAAGCAGGTTGTGATTATCTCAGATTAGCAGTGAGAGGTTTGTTCAGCGTTGATATTTTTGTGCAAATGGACCAAAAATGTGTGACACATTAACATGACCATTAAAGAGTTTGAGGAGTGTGTGATGTTCCACGCTGTCGGTGTTTATGCAGAGTGTGAGTCTGCCGTGTTCGCCTCTCACTGGCACCTCTTCGGCTTTACTCATGTGGAAATGTGTCAGTCACACAGTTTTGATTTGACCAAAACTGCTAGTCCTTAAAAAGCTGCATCCTCTCATCTGTTCCGTTCAAACAGCTGGAGCTGGTGACCCAGTAAAAAGCTCTGTATTTACAGCCTTATTTTCATACTGCGCAGCTTTTAAACTGGCCGGGCATCACATTGAAGCCGCCCCTCTGCTTGCACTAAAGCCACAGCGTTGCTGCAGGGTGTCTACCTGCTAGGGTAAAGCACCGTGAGGCAACTGCTGTTGGGAAATTCACCAATGAGTGGCTCATGCAGCCCACAGAGTGTGACCCCCATTTTCAGCCCACAGGAACAGTGAGAAAATCTTCTGCTGATAGCTAACGTGCTTCACTTATTATACAGCAGGAACCAAACTTCCATTCATTAATTGACTGCTATGGCTGCCAATGAAACTTGAAGAAGTTGAACATGGCTAACAGCAGGAGCATCAACTCTGGAGGGAATCGAAGCCCAAACCTCTGAAGCACTGCCCTCTACGAGACTGCAGGGTGAGGAAGAAGGAAGAAGGATGAAGAGTAAACGTGCAGCATCCCTCATCACACCACATGTTTGCGCGCTTTGCCTCAGTTTGTGTTGAGCCACTTGTTGCAGAGGACTGGCACTGCTACGGATTTGTGTGCATCTATGTGTGTGTGTGTGCGTGTGTGTGCATGCCCCCCAAGGCTGAAACAGCAGACATGAATACACACGAGCCGATCACAAACAGTCGAGTTTCCACTCATTTCCTGGAAACTTGCATTAATCAAAACCGTCACGCTGACCCTCACCTTCATTTTAAATACAGGTCTTCAGCATAAAATGATTTACATTAGGGCGACTTCTGTCCACAAATATGAGTGTGTGTACCCAGATTTACACACACACAAACACACACACACACACACACACACACAACAACAACAGAGCAGTTAACGTGCCGATGTTCTAAGAGCATTGCTCGGAAGCAGAGGCTGTGATTATGTCAGATTAGCGGTTAGCGATAGCATTAATAACCACAGCAGGAGAACCTCTAACGTTCCACGTTCGCAGATAAACTCGGGCTGTTTGTGCACAGTGTGAGGCTCATTCTTTAGCCCAGCTGTCACTGCTTTTGATTTGAGGGAACAAACACTGACATTTCGGTCTGTTTTGCATCTCCTGAATATTTGGATGAATCTGAAATCTGTCTGTTAGTCCAATGAAGCCACAGCAGCCATATTATTGGTCGGATAGTTGCATTAAAAATGCTCCAACAACACAGACGTGGTCCAGAGCTCCAGTTCAGGGACTCCAGTTAGCTGAGGAGAAGCTAGCAGACAGCTAGCAGCTACAGCTGTCTGTGTCACGTCCACCTGTCAGTCAGAGAGGCCACGCCCCTGATAATACTGGTCACTATGGGACGGACTCGCTGTGGCGCCTCTGCTGGACTGCAGAGCATCTGCAGGGTTTTCTGCCCAGGATGGAAAATTTAACCTTCACACAAAACGTTGCAGGTTTTCAACCAAACAGGAGTTCCAGCGCTGTTATTCGATCCATTCAGTGTGCAGATAGTGTAACTACATGCTTTCTTTTGAAACCAATTCTTGTGTGGACTCAAACCACAAGCGTCTTTGTTTTTGGGAAGCCGGAGGAAGACTGCAGCCGGAACTATGGGCGCTCACAGCAAATAAAATAGGAACACAGCCCTTTTCTCAGCAGACGTGACCCTTTAAGGGTGCCGGACACTCATGTTTCACACCATGCGGGCTGAGGTCACTTCCTCTCGTCTTCCTGGTCATTGACACGTTTAAGAGGGTCAGAGGTGAAGGGTGGACGCCCGCTGTGCTGAGACAAGCTGGAGAAAGCCTGGGAGCCAGATCAATGGATGAGGGACAGAAAAATCCTTTTGGGCTTGAAAAGAAAAGCGAAACATAAGCAAGAGAGGACGGAGAGGAGAGGCGAGGGAAAGGAGGCAGACAAACAGATGGGATAGGACGGAGAAAGCCAAGAAACCGAGTATAAAGGAGAGAAGGCCAACAGCCACCATCAAAGGAAAAGCTTTCAAATAAGGGGCTGTGACTAATTAACCAATATCCTCTACGTTCTAAAAATCAGGACGAAATCATTTTGAACTTGAACACAAACTTATGATGTAAGCAAGACAGGACAGGGAGGAGCGGCGAGGGCACACCGAGCCCTCATTATAGATGGGTCACTGTGAGGGGGTCCACCTCTTTAACTCATTAATTAATGCTCATTAATGCAAATATTCAACCAGCCAATCGTGTGGAGGGAAAGCAGTGCATTTAGGCATGTAGACAAGGTCAAGACGCCCTGCTGAAGTTCAAAGTGATGGAGAAAGGTGGCGTGTTGCTTCTCCTTGTTCTTCTTCTCTTTATCACCTCTTTCCTTTCATTAATCTGCCCCTCCCCACCTGTCAGCTCCTAAATCTAAATCAATCAATAAAAGACTAACGAGAGGAGCCTACTGGCTCCTAGGGAGGAGCCTCTTGGCAAACCAAATGTGTTTGACCCAAAAGAGCATGCAGACCTTTGCTTGGTGACAATCTCAGACCATCTCTGTCTCCAGATCTCAGTCCAGCAGAGCAGCTTTGGGACGTGATGGAGCAGGAGATTCATGGATGCCTCTGATCTGCCACGTCAACATGGACTCGAATCTCTGAGCGGCGTTTCCAGCACGCGTTGAAGAACTAAAGCAGCTCTGAAAGCCACAGAGGCTCCGTGCTGGTACAGTCAATGAGTCTGAGGGTGTGCGGCTCTGTGGCGCAATGGACAGCGCGTTGGACTTCTAGTTGAACGATGCAATTCAAAGGTTGTGGGTTCGAGTCCCACCAGAGTCATTCTCTTGATGCTGTGTTGCTACAAACTCAAATGTATAAGCTGTTGCACAGTCACGCTCTTCACCTCGTCGGGAGCCGATGAACGCTGCAGAGAGGTGGCAGGTCCAGGACCGGGCTGGCGCATCAATGACAGCAGAACCACAGCCTCACAAACTCTGACCGACACATGATTTATCACACCTGTGCTCACCTGCAGCCCTCTGAGGCAGTAAAGTAACCATTTCACTCCTGGTTGCTGTCAGCGTGGGGCCGGTTTAGTTCCTGGATGATGAATAAGAACAGAAAGTATTCTAAAGTGAGCACAGTCTAAAGGACGAGGTTATGCAAATATAAAATGATTTTTTACTTGTTTGTTCACATTATTTATGTCTTCATTCTGTTTGGCTTTCTTGCTTTCCTGCTTCCTTTTCCTCTAACTGTGGGCCTTCCCTTCCCTCCTGTTCCTCACTTTGGTTCTTCATCTTCTTGCCTTTTTCATCCTCGGCTCCACGTTGTCTTTTGTATCTTCTCCTTTCTGTTCTCCGTCTCTGGAAAGCTTTTTTCTTTTTGGCGACCATCTCCTCCCTCTCGGTCTCGCTCTTGGCCGAGGCGCTGCTTGTGTGCTTGTGGCGTCGAGGCTCGCACACCCTCGAAGAGGTCCAGCAACCACATCGCAACCAGCATTTAGGTCACAAGCACGCACATATCTGTTTGTATTGCCGTCTCTGTGAGGACCCACACTGGCGGACTGTGTTCCCAGGTACCTTACCATATTACAAACCTGAACCCGAACCTCCCCTTCACTCTGCAGCAGCCCTCCGAGAGTCTGCGACTAACTCGAGCACGGCCGAGGTCTTGAAGTCAGCCTGGTCCTCACAAGGACACAGACTCCGCACACCACAGCTGTAAGTGCTTACTGGCAAAGACGCTGAAAGATTAGGCCAAATCCACACTCACACACATATGTGTTCAGTGTGAGTCTGTAATAAGCAGCGGGGTTAGAAAGCCTCTCCACTCCTCTGCTAATTAAAGGCCATAAAACGATCTGAGCAGAATTCAGATATAATGAACAAAATCTGCTGTTTCACCAACAAATATGAGGAAAACGGTCCAAAAACATCAACTGGAGCTCATCAGCCGCCGCTGGGAGAAAGCATCAGGTTGTTAACAGTGCAACATCTGCAGTGAGCAGCAGGTGAGCTGAGGACTGCTGAGCGGGCGAATCAGGCGAGGCCCACCAGCTGGCGCGCGTCACGGTGTGTAACAGCTGGTTAGCATGGCTTCATGTAAAATCAAGGTTGTGTTCATAATGCGTGTAAAAGTGCTGTGTTTGCAGTTTTCCACCATCGCTTCGGTGCAATTGTCACATGGGGAACGCCGTCCTCGCCACATTGAACAGTTTTTCGTGACACACTCAGCTGTGCCAAAGACACTACAACAACCAGCAAAAAGCATTTTCACCAGTCGAAACATGCAGTCAGTGCATCGTTTCAACTCTGCGTCGAGTGAATCAAATCCTTTCTCCACCGTCTCAGCACCAAAGGCTTTTTGTGGTCCTATCAAACCGGACCGACTTTGGAAATATGTAAGCAGCCAGTCGCACGTCAGCAACGCAAAACTTTAAGCATGCAGACACGATGAAGACGGGCTGGGCCGAGTGTCTCAGGAACTGCTGATCCGCTGGGATTCTTCCACACAACCATCGACGGGGTTTACAGAGGATGGCTCCAAACTGGAAAATAGCCACTGAGCCGCAGGGTGAACGTGCCCTGTTGATGTCAGAGGTCAGAGGAGAATGAGCAGACTGCCTCGAGCTCATTGGAAGTCGACAGTAACTCAATCAACCGCTCGCTGCAAACAAGATGAGCATCTATGAGCGCACAACACAGCAAAACCGGACAATAGCAGGCTGGAATAACATTCCAGTGTGTTCCTATTTTAACTGATAGCTTTGCAGTGGAGAGAGAGGGACGCGCAGTAAATGGCAACCAGGTCGGGATTCGAACCTGCGCCTCATCGGCACCAACACAGCACAACGGTGGAGGAGGCCTGAGGAGCTGGGCCCAGTCACTGAGTGGACCATGAACTCCTCCAGAGTCACATGTGAGCCGATCTGTCCCGCAGCTGAAGCTTGGACCAAACTGGGTCATCAACAGGACGCTGATCCCAGGCACAGCAGCAGATCTCCAACAGAAGTCCAGACCTCAGCCTGACTGAGCTGCTGTGGTGGACCTTCAGAGAGCTGCGCATGACTGAATGCTGTGAAGAGGAGAAGAAGAAGAAGAGCCAAAGTTCCTCCTCAGTGAAGTGAGAGGCTGATAGTCACGCAGGAAACCATCACTGCAACGTCTTGCTGCTAAAGGAGGACCTACGAGCTGCTGAGTCGGGTGGACTCAGTTTCTCACACCACTGCAGACAGTCTTTCTTCACATGACTAAATCCCGTCATCTCTGAGGCACTGGCTTTTCCCCACTTTCTTTCCTGCTCGAGTGGCGTTGGCAGCCACAGAAGAAATTGTGGGTGTAGATTCTGTGGTGTCCATGTCACTGAAGCACTCAAATCATCTTTAGGGTGAAATCGTGACGGATGAGAGAAAATATTCGTCTCTCTTATCAAAACCACCTGCAGCCTTTACCAGTCCTTCCTGCTCTACCAACCCCTCCGTCCTCCACAAATACATGCGCGTTCCTCTAATGACCTCTGACCTCGCACTTCCTCTCGATGTCTCTGTGTTCTCTGTGACACATAAACACAAACACATGCACGCTGAGACACAAGCTGCTACACACACTCAGGTCGGCCGCGCCGCCATCGGTTTCTCAGCCTGTAATGAGACGGCACGCAGAGCCAAAATGGCTGCTGCCGTGTCATTAGCAGTGGAAATGTGGTTGGTTATTAGAGATGGAATATCCACACGAGCTCCGGTGACTTCATGCGAGGCTGTTAACTGATCCGGCACGCGGGAAGCTGCCAAGACATGAAACCAAGAGACGAACTGAACCCACCAGATCTGAAAAAGCAAGAAGAAACTCAAAAACTCCTGACATTCATCAGGAGCCACCATGATGGCCGAGTGAGGCTGCAGGCAGGTCTCCTTCAGTCAGAAATCACCACAGCCAGGTCGCTGGTTCAAATCCAGCTGTCTTTGTCCGCAGCTTGGTGGAGCTGGGAGAAGGAGAAGCAGACTGCTCAGATTCCACCGTGGAACATGCGCTCGCCCACGAGCTCGCACAGACAGGCTGCTGATTAGCCACGGCTAGCAGTGGTTTGGGATAAACTGGACTAATACACGACACCTGCTGTGCTTGTTAGCTTGAGACGCTGTGGAACATCTTCCAGGACCTGGAGGAATCATTTCTGCCACTACCTGCTTCTCAGTCCAACCCATAGAAAAGACACATTTTGGTGGGATGTGCAGCATCCAACGTTCAGGTGTCAAATGAGACACACAGGTGTGCGCTGTCGGCGCGCATTGTGCTGTGAAACAGGAAGTCATGAAGCAAGTTTGTGTTCCAACAGTCCGGCCTCCCGAAGGGATCCTGAGAGTCGGAGTTTAAAGCCATCGTCCTTCTCCTTTTGTTTGACAGCGACCTCCTGACCTCTGCTACACACACACACACACACACACACACACAGTCTGGAGGGTAATTGTCGGGAGGAAAGTGAGTTGTGGAATGTCTGAGTTTGGAATAACAGTGACAGGACGGTGCCAGCCAAGCGGCTCTGTTTACCCCCACTCTTTGTGTGTCACTGTGTGCGCGTCCATATATTTTAAGTGTTCACACTTTCTTACATCTGCTTCTGTTTTTCAGAAAGAATTCCACTGGTGTGTGTGCGTGTGTGTGTGTGTGTGTGAGTGCGTATGTGTGTGTGTGTGTGAGTGTGCGTGTGTGTGTGTGTGTGTGTGTGTGTGTGTGTTCTCAGAGCGCGTTTGGGGATATGTGTCTCTCA
>VUQK01043555.1:0-12071 GCA_015106715.1 Bujurquina vittata | reverse complement strand
TGTGTGAGTGCGTATGTGTGTGTGTGTGTGAGTGTGCGTGTGTGTGTGTGTGTGTGTGTGTGTGAGTGTTTCCTCAGGTCGTGTTTGGCCATATGAATCTCACTCAGAGGGAGCAGATGTGCGCACCAATGTCGCCGTTTAAGTGTGCGCTCCTTTATTCTTCTGAGTCGCCATTAATTTAACACAAATACATTTTTTAACCCATGAAGGGGAATCTGTAAACTTTCCAGCAGCCCTGGGATTCAATTAAAAGCTGAAGCTCACACAGTGACCATGATCATGTTCCTGCTGAGTCCTTCTCTAAGCTAACGTTAGTGTACACATTTAAACAGGTTCTGGATCAAGAGGTAAAGCGGCTGCATTCTCCCATGCCCAGCAGGGGGCGACTCGTCGGCTTGTAACAAGAGTTCTGATTGTATTGAAGTCTATGAGACAATCAGCCTACTGCTCACCTGACCTATGACCTCTGTAAACACTTAGTGAGGCGTTTATGGTCTCGGTCTGTAGCTTCAAGCCTTACTGATTAAAAAAACAGTCCATTTATACTCAGATGAAAAAGTCCTGCATGCTTTAGAGCGGCCACCGTGTTTGATGACCCTCAGAGTTGAACAACATTTGCAAACGTCATAACTGAGGCACGAGTGCCGTAAGTAGCAAAGTTTGGCCCAGCTGTGTCTGGAAATTTGCTGATCTGCAGTTTTGCTACCTTGGCTGCTCAGACAGATCCCCCCCTCGCTTGTTTAGCGTGTGGTTCTGCTAAAAGATGTTCAAGGAAAACGTCCAAAACCAGAATCGTGGTTAAATCCTGCAGGATGCACCCGGCTCGGAACACCTCCCGTCATCCGGATTTTTTTAGTTGAGGCAGAAGAACACATTCATCTATGTTGATTTGCTTTCATTGATTAGTGTAAAATGTCTTATTGAAGTAAAGCGTCACCCAAAGTACTAATAACAGGAGGGACAGAGAGTACTTGGAAATGACTTCCATGTGAGGCCTGCAGTATCACACGTGGATTAGAACAGGATGACCCGTGCGAGACCAGCCGATTCACGCTTCGTGCGGTTTCACGGAGAACGCCTGGAGGCCGGCCGGCTGCTTCTCGGTCACGTCCTGCCACCTACACACTGCCCCTGCAGGAGGTAACAGCGCTCAGGACGAGACGTAAGCTGGAGAAAGACCTTCTGTGACTTTTTAAGAACGGAGGCTGGTGGGAGCAGAATCAGCACCACTTTGGATTTCTTTGAATTCCTTTTGGAATTTTTTTGAATCTTCCTGAATGTCTCCACAGGCTGCACGGAGCCAGTGTGCTTCACAGCAGGACGGACCACCATCCAGTTTTCAGGCTAGAATGTGATGCCTGTTTTTTTTACATTGCTGCTCCAAATGCTCAGGCTCAGGCGTTGATGAGTGAAGCTGGACTGGAGCTGCATCAGGCCGCTGTGGTTTACACAGAGCTGGATGAGACGGCAAAGCTGCTGAGTTACTGGTCGTCTTCATTAGAATCGATCTTCCTCTGAAGGGCGACACAGGCTGAGGGCCTTGGTCAGTGAGGTGGCACTCGGACTGGAGCGGCTGCTACTCCACATCTGGCCGGGATGCCCCTGGAGCTGGGAGGAGATGCCAGAGCAGACCCAGGGCAGGTGTGGCCCTCAGACGAGCCGAGGTGGCAGGGTACAAGTGCCTGCTTTGGGTCATTTCTTCTTTTAGTCTTGGATTTAGATGGTTCCACGTCTCAGTGCAGAACACCGATTTGTGTCTGCTTGTCTTTAGGCATTTGTATCCATATTTTGATAGTTTCACGTCTTTCTCATTTTGAATCTTCTGTAAGTTTTGGGGACAGTTTTCATCTCTTGTGCTCATTTTGTTGGTTTTACACTGTTTTTCCCCACTTTGGGTATTTTTTGGATCATTTATTGTTATTTTTGTGTCATTTTGCAGTAGATTTATTGTCCCTTTGTGGTTGTTTCATGTCTCTGTAATCATTGTGTGTCTCATGCGGACAGTTTTGTGTCTCTTTGGCGTACATTTAAGCTGCATCTGTGCTCTGTTATTCTGCACACTTTGTTATTGGGACATCATAAATGGTGCGCCCGGTCATACCTTTGTGGTTAACGCACTTTCATTCCCATGAGCTCATCACAATGCCGCTGTACTGCGCTCTGAAGCAGCTCGGAGGCAATGGAGCCCCACTTTCTGAATGTCACCATCAGTGTTATTTTCCTCCAGACGGGAAATCTCTGGGATTAAAACCACATTCCAGGGTGAAGCTGCTTCTTCGAAAGTGTTTTGTTCTGCTGTAAACAGCTGGACGCATGTCAGAAGTCTCTCCCTCTCCGATGGTTTTCGGACCTCCCTCTCCTCCTCCCTCTCCTCCTCCCTCTCCTCCTCCCTCCCCGGCCAGCAGCAGATGACTGCGCGCCGCCCGGAGCTCATCTCCAAACCACCAAATCACATCTTTCACCGGGAGATTGACTCTGACACTGCAAATGTCACTCTGAACTTCTGCTGCGCTGCTTTGCGAGCGTGGAAGTGGGTGCAGGGATCGCGCCCCGCCGGATAAATGCTGGATTGGCTTTTTAATTTTTTGCTTTTCAGTGCGTAAAACTTGGCCAAGTAGGTTAGTGGACGAACTGGCGCACTGACAGCAGTACCTTTTAAAAAGGAGAAGGAGAAAGCTGCTGAAAGCGCTGTTTTATCCAATGCGTCCGGAGCGGCCGTTTAAGCAGCAGGAAGACCGGAGAAAGACCGAGAGAGGGCCGGAGGGAAGAGCGGAGCTCAGCGGGGTCTGCAGGCGCTCACCGGCTGCTGGACGTTCATGTCTGCTCTCCCCACCGGCACCGAGGTACGCTCACGTTTTCCTCACTTTTACCGTGCTTGTGGCCGAGGTGGAGATGCGGGCAAAGAAATGAAAGAGAGTATTTCAATAAATGAAAGAAGACTGTCGGGGAGGTTCATTTAAAACTTTGAGCCTCCTCGGCGCGCGCGTCCACTGCCTGCGCGTGCACGGGTCGTGGTGAAGTACAGTGGAGTTTCACACGCACTGTTAAACTACAAGTCTGCTCATCATCATCATCATTATTTTATTATTGCTAGTATTTTTACTGTTGCTGCATTCAAATTCTAAAAGACGATTAACAGGCAATGATCAACAGCTGATTGATGATTCATTATACTTCCGGTCAGACTGTCACGCTCTCTCGGGGATCAGGTGATCTTCCCTCTGGTTTAGAGCGACAAAACAAGCAGCTGCATCCATCAGTATTCATGCCTGCAATGCGCATTGCAGCCTGTAGAGGGCGGCGCGCTGAAACCTGCCAGCGAACTGGAGTTTAACCCTTTAAGCTTTCATGATTCACAGGCGCTCTGTCCTTTATTATTTCAGAAGAAACTAGTTTTGAGCTGCATGTTGCACACACACACACACCCACAGATACAAAAAGCAGGACAGTGGAGCAGGTCAGGGTGCAGTCACGCACAGATCTGAGTTTGTAGTCCAATGAGGGCAAAGTAAGATCTATTTATGGACATCACTGCAGATGAACGCATGCAGGTCGGTGATTTGTTTTGATTCTGACACTTTACGCTTAGCGAAGTTTAAGCTTCTGCAGCTACAACTCAGGTTCATGCTCGGGTTATACCTGTTACTGTGGGTCATCTGAGAGCATCAGAATCAGCCAAATACCACCTACAGCAACACGTTACTAATTAATGCAACTGTCAGCATCCTTTTGACTCATTACTTCAACGGTAACATTTTAAATCTTTTAATAACCCACTATTAACCAGCATTCACTTAATTTACCGAACTGACTAAAAGGATTACTTATTGGGCGATATCACAAAAAATGCGGTATTATTACTATTATTTATTATTATTATTATTATTATTATCTATTATTATTATTATGAAGTAGAGCATCAAAGATATTTTCCGCCTCTAGAACTCACGATCTCGTTCTTTCAGTCACTACCCAAAATTGATGGCCAGGGACAAAGATCGACCGGTAAATCTCATGCTCAGCTCTGTCTACACCATAATGCATGAGTGCAGCTGCACCCCCAGTCTATCTGTAGCTCCCCTCACTTGTGAACAAGACCCCGAGATGCTTAAACTCCTCCACTTTGGGCAGAAACTTATCCCTGATCCAGAGCGGGCACTCTACTCTTTTCCAGCTGCGGACCATGGCCTCAGACTTAGGTGCTAATTCTCATACTTGCCACTTCACACTTGGCTGCAAACTACTCCACTGAGAGCTGGAGGCCACCACCTTATGAAGCCAGCAGGACTGCATCATCCTCAAAAAGCAGAGATGAGATTCTGAAGAAGCCTTCCAACACTTGGCTACACCTAGAAATTCTGCCCGTAACAACTATGAACAGAATTGATGACAAAGGGCAGTGGATAAAGAGCTGGCCCAGCGTTCTGTGACCACCATGAAAACCGCATTATTCCACCTGAATCTGATAGCACCCTGGTATAGACCTTCCCAGGGAGGCTGAGGAGTGTGATCCCCAACAGTTGGAGCCCAGCCTCCAGCCCCCCTTCTTCAAAATGGGAACCACCACCCTAGTCTACCAATCCAGTGGCAACATCACATGACGTTGGAGAGGCGTGTCAACCAAGACAGGCCTACAGCATCCAGAGCCTTCAGCAACTCAGGGCAAACACCCCAGGGGCCCTGCCACCATGGAGTTGTTTAACCACCTCAGTGACTTCCCCCCAGTGATGGGTCAGTCATCGCCCTCATCCCTACACTCTGCTTATGCTACAGAAGGAATGTCCATGGGATTAGGGCGGCCCTCCAAATATTCCTTCCATTCCTTCCATGATCCACTCAGACTGACTGTGCTCACAATGTCCTCAGTGTTGGAATGTTGCCAAAGTCCTGCTGTAGGTGGGAGTTGAAGATCTCATGGACTGGGGTTTCTGCCCAGTTTTTCTCGCACATCCTCACAATATGTTTAGGTCCAGAAGTCCAATAACAGAACACCACTCATGTTCAGATAGGGCAGGCCATTCCTCACACTGTTGTTTTCCATGTGAGCTTTGAAGTCTTCCAGTAGGATGATGGAGCCACCAGATCAAGTGCCCTCGAGCCCCCCACCCCACCAACTCCAAGAAGGCCGGGTACTCTGAATTTCCATTTGGCACAGAAACAACAGCCAGGACTCATTCCTTGTCCAGAAGGTGGAGGGAAGTGACCCTCTTGTCCACCAGTGAAAACTCCGACATATAGGCAGCAAGCTGAGGGGACACAAGGATGCCCACCCCAGGATGCCCTCTCACTGAGGGCAACTCCAGACTGGATCTGAGCCCTGGCCGTGAGTTCAGCTACATCTAGCCAACATCTCGCAACCTCATGCACTATTCAAACTCCTTCCCCACCAGAGAGGTAATGTTCCATGTCCCAATAGTCAGTCTTGAAAGCTGGAGATCAGTCCACCAGGACACCAGGACCTCCAACCTTGGCTGCCGCCCAACACACATTGCACCGAACCCCTACTGCCCTACCTGCGGGCGGTGGGCCCATGTCTCCTCTTCAGGCCTCGCCCAGCTGGGCTCCACGGCTTTGGCCACCAGCCGCTCTCCTTCGAGTACCCTCCCCAGGCCTATTTCCAGGGCGGGGCCCTGTTAACCCTATTCTGGACAGGGTAAACTGTTCCCTAGATGTTTGTTCCTTAGGGTTCTTCCTTATTTATCAATTAAAATGTCTGCAGAGTAAGCACCTATAAATAGAACTGGAACGTGGTCATGTGACCCCTGCCCCCAACACTGCTACCATCACAAGCAGAATCCAGATCTGTTCGAAAGAATGGGTGGGATATTTCTGAGGTGGAGCAGAGAGCTGCATACAGAGAAGTTTGGTTTCTACACACCGTAGAAAGAACAGGAAGGACGAGGAACCGCATCCTTTCATCCTTCCAGTGAAACCTTTTATTGTGAAATGCCAAACAGGAAATCAGAAGTCATGCTCCCTCACTGTGTTTCTCCAATATGTGACTGTAAGCAGGGTGTTAGTGATCTGAGACACTAACACACCAGCATACACTTTGATATAAATTATGGCAGTTACCCAGCCATGCAGTGACAATGCACACACACCACTTAACAGAAGGCTGTGTGTGTATTAGCTTCAAACTGCATTACTGTGTGCGTGTGTGTGTGAGTGTGTGTGTGCGTGTGTGTGGAGACTGAATCTAAGCGGGTCTCGTTTTCTCTGAATGCCAACAAATAAGGCCCTTCGATTACTGCTTTAGAAAAACCCTAGTGGAATTATAATTGTGTGTGTGTGTGTGTGAGTGTGTGTGTGTGTGTGTGTGTGTGTGTGTGTGTGTGTGTGTGTGGTAAAGCTGAGAAACATGTTGACTTGAGGTCATTTGAGGTGACCGTGGACAAATTGCAAAGTCAAAAATATGTTTATGAATAATGGCCTGTTCTGGCTCCGCCTCCTTCATTTACCATATGTAAATGCTGATGACATCATAGCGAGCTGGTAAAGTATCCAGATGCTGCTGAGGGATGCAGCTTTCTCTGGAAGGCTGAAGACGCCTATGAAGGTCACATGATGATGTTTTACCTTTAAGCAAATATTTGCATATGAAAATTTCACCTGTGAAACAACCATCAAACTGTCATAAGCTGAAGCCTGCAGCATCATTCATATACACCATCTATTATATACACATGCTCTAAGTGCAGTGATTAGAACGATCACCTTACAGCAAGCTGGTCCTGCGCTTGAACTGAGTAGTTCTCCCTGTGTTTGCGTGGGTTATGTTAAATACTAAATGCAAAGCAGGATTTCCACCTCAGAGAGGGTTGGATTTTGAAAATGCGGGACCTCGACCTCCTCCTCCTCGTCCTCCGTCAGTACAAACAAACTTTTTTGTGTTGCTCCCCAGTGAAATGGTGGGACAACCTAAACTGAGCCCCTGTAGTGAACCGTTACAGTTCAACTCTATCCTCACTGGACTTCTACTGAAACGGGGATGAAATTATGACAGGGTTGTGTGTTTGACTCCCTCTGCTGCCTTCAGGCTCCGGCTGTGTGTTAGCGAGGAAGGTTTTCTCTTTAGTTTGGCTCCTGTTAGTCGGTCTTTAAGAAGTGCTGCATTCACTGATGTCAGTGTGGCTCTGTGGCACAATGGACAGCGCGCTGGGCTTCTAGATGTGCATGAAAGGAGGAGTTCAAAAGTTGTGGGTTCGATTCCCACCCGAGCCATAGCTTAACCTTTAGTTTGGGAGTCTTCTCTGTAGGTCACAATGAGAACACACAAAACTGATGGAGCTTTGTCTCAGACCCTGAGCTTATTTCAGAAGGAGTCAAAGACTCAAGCTGATCTTGCTACAAAATGCTCCATGGCTGATTTTTAACCCTCCGGTACACCTGTTACCCGCCTTCAGCAGCCTTTAACGGAGTCATCAGGACCGTTTTCTCATAGACACACAACTGGAAGTCTTTTTGCAACCAGAGGAGTCGTCCCCTGGTGGCCATTAGAAAGAATGCAAGTTTAAAGTGCTCCTGCATTGGCTTTTCAGACCTGGAACCCACGTCCATCTCTTATACCCTGCATACGCCTGCTTTTGTAGAGGCCTTTGAGACGTGCACTCCTAATCTGCGTGACCTGGGGGGTGCAACGAGCTGCAAATTTAGCTGTCCAGTGATCTTAACAACTAAACCCATTGAACTTTGGTCGAGTTGTGTTTTTAGTGTTTCAGCAGCACATTCAGGCTAAACCAAAACTCTTTTCCCCATTTAGAAGAATTCAAACTCTCGAACATGACTTTCTTACTCACATGCTCCCGTACATGCAGCGTTTGGAAGGCTGCCCGCTCAAAATAACCGAGAAGCAGCTGCGGTGAATCTCAGAGTCGTGATGCTCTCGTTTTTGCGTCCGCTTTGTTGAGCTCTAAAGCGGTGATTGAGCGCTTGTAGACTGAGCTCCAGCACAGTCAGCTCTCGCAGCTAAACCCAGCAGCGGTGGATCTGTGAGGGGCATTTAAAGGAAGGCGACCTCGTCGCATTCATTTATTTGGTTTTATA
Organism: Bujurquina vittata; assembly: GCA_015106715.1. Lineage (NCBI taxonomy): Eukaryota > Metazoa > Chordata > Actinopteri > Cichliformes > Cichlidae > Bujurquina > Bujurquina vittata. Next base: position 4,025 of record VUQK01043555.1, on the reverse strand, counting down.
GTGTCTGCATGCGTGTGGCTCTTTGGTGCAGTGGACTGTGTGCTGGCCTTCTGGTGTCAACGCAGCACTCAGTGGTTGTGGGTTCAACTCCCACCAGAGTTGGTGTTTGGCAAGTGTTAAAGATCCCTTTCAAAGGACTTAGTTTGGATAAATACATGCTGACTGGGAATGTTTAGTCCGATTCCTCAAAAGCCAGACTTTGAGCTTGAACTGGTCTGAAGAATCCAGTTAATCACAGAGCTGCATTTTGAGGCAGATTTTATGATTGCAGAGGCGCCTCCACTGGAACTTGAACCCAGACCCTTTGAATCGCTTTCAGGGTTCAGGGTAGGGACGGTCTCCCGTCGCCCTCTAAATCCACTCGTCACTTACCGAAGTCATGCCAGCACTGCAAACCTGCGCACCACTGGGCTCGCGCCGTGCTTCCCTGCTCGTAATGAGCCAGCCGTCTTTCTGAATGCTGCAGGGGGTTTTGAATTGCCAGCACGTGACGTGATGAACACGGTCACCTGGAGGCGCTGTTTAAAACCCCCTGCTGCCATGTCTGCTCCTTTTTACACACTCCGTGTTTCATCCATGAATGTGTTCTTTGTTCGGTTCCTCAGTGGATCCTTGGTGTTCCCAATAATAGCAGGCAGACTTTTTTTCCACAAACTGAATTAACGGATCAGTGTTTGCTTGTTGAGCATCAGGACGCATTTCAGAAGAATGCTGAGGTCACATGAAAAACAACTCCAGGTTTTCCCACATTAATTCTTCTGCTGTTCTCCTTCGTCGCCTCCTTTGCTTCCTGGGATGAAGCTGCTCTTTTGTCTTGTTTCCAAAGCCGTTCTGCAATTACACAAGTCCACCTGTATTACCCAGTCCAGCAGAGCCAGTGTTTAAAACCCCTCAAAGCACATTTCAGTTCATTTAGACTGAAAACTTTATCTGTGTGTGATCCATTTTGACTGGAGTTCAGCACGGTCATTCTCACCGTTCTCAAAAGCAGACTGAGGCTTATTCTGGATCAGCTAGCTGGGCTATGAGCGCCTTTGGGTCATGTGACTAAGTGATCAATGGCTCTGTGGCGCAATGGACAGCGCATTGGACTTCTAGAGCATAGGTGCCGAAGGCATTCAAAGGTTGTGGGTTCAAGTCCCACCAGAGTCACTGTTTAAATGCTCAACCCACCAAAAGCCCCCGTGTAATTATGTTAATGCAGTAACTGTGTCTACAGTGCTGCTTGTTCCTGGTGTCTGCGCTTTGATGGTGTGAATCGCACCCGATCCCTTATTCCTTCAAACTGGAATAATATGTCCCATTCAATCCTGCACGTTACCAGGCTCAGATTACCAGCTTCAAGCTGCTGCTGCTGTTGTAAAAATGTCTTTAAAGAAAGGCCGAAGCAACGAAGGCACCGCTGAACCTCCAAACGTGTCTAAGGAAAGCTCGAGTGCAGTTTCTGGCATTTCGTGCGCGGCTGCGTGCACGTGTCAGCTTTTTAACACCGCTCCCGTCTCCCACCTCCTGAAAAACACAAGGAGCCATTGATTTGTGAGCAAACAGAAATCAAACGCACCCCAGCCATCTCAAGTATTTGGAAGCAGTTTTAATATTGAGCCCGTTCAGTGTAATTATGGGATGTGGGTGGATCGTTCCCCTGGCGACCGGTGTTTGTCGTTTATAATAATTAGTCTGACAATTTAGCATCGTCTGAGGTTAGACAGAGGCTCTACTGTGACATACAGCAGCGTGTGTGTGTGTGTGTGTGTGTGCGTGCATGTGCGTGTCAGTGTGTGTGTGTGTGAGGCTCAGGCGGCAGATGTATACCGCAGTGTTTCTGGCCTCACAATGACACAGCAAACAACATAAACAAAATACAAAGCACACATAGAGATAAATGCAAAGACACATATTCATTATTCAGCCTCACAAACCAGAACCTGGACCCACTTGAACCTAAAACATCTGGACCGGAGAGAAAAAGAGACAATTGTGATTTTTAGATTTGGGTCTTGAGGACACGAAGAGAAATCAGGAAACGCCTTCGACCTGCATCAATGATGTGGTTTCATTTTTTGAAAACCATTCAGAGATTGTTGGATTTGGACTTGTTTCTTAGCATGATGATAAGCTAGTGTCGCTGGTCTGGTGTGCAGAAGCACTGCACAAACTAAACAGAACCAGAACCGGCCCAGCCAGAGGGTCCAGTGTGGCCCACAGGACATCTTTGCAAGCGTGAAATTGCCATTTTCTTATTTTTCAATAAAATGCAATCAGACAAGTTTGATTCATAAAGACACGGCTGCAAACATTTTGACTGTGATATGCAGACATACGCACTCATAGCTACATGCTAATACGTTAGCGAGGGAAACACTGGTGTGATTATACTGAAAGATGCACCGTGCACGACTGTGTGCCTCTGCAGACCCGGGTTAGGTTTTTCTGATACAGCATTTTAATGCAAATGTAAAATTACACGAGACGAGAAAAACCACAAAACACTGAAATCAGCGCTTAATATGAGCAAAAGAGAGTGCGTATCGCTAAAGTAGCACCACAGATCTGTGTTGATGTGCCTTAGAAATAAAAGTGTGTGAATTGGCTTTCGCAGAATGGAACTTGCAGCATTTTACCAGCAGGTATGCTGAAATGTTTAACCTTTCCTTAGGAGGCTTCGCCCCTTTCAGGGCACCACTGTAAATAAGAACGTGTACTCAATGACTTATCTGGTTAAATAAAGGTTACACCGACTCACTGCAAAGCAGTACTACACAAAAGGACATCCAGGTCAGCTTCAGTTGATGTTTCTCCAACGCAGCACGCAGAAGCTTCAGATATGAAGTAAAAGCTGCTGTTTCTTCATGTTCTGCTCATAACACATTAACTTGCAACAAAAGCTTTAAAGGGATTTTTTTTTAACTGACTGACGTCACTGCTGAGCAGAAACAAAGCTCTGATGTGTTCATTGTGTTGGTGGTGCAGGCCAGGTGTGCTCAGAGGCGTGAGAATCACTGCTCATTCCAATAGACCCATAAAACTCCCCGTCTCTGTCATTCTGTCCTGCCAATAATAACACACACACACACAAAGAGGCAGAAATACTTACGGGGAGTTTCCAAACGCACACGCTGAGCTTGTGTCGGCTCACGGTCTGATGACACATTTCTCCTCGATGCTTCAGCTGTCCACTGAGACTCACACTCTGCTTCCCGCAATACACTAACAATGATATCTGGATATTTTTAGGCTGGGTGGCCGCACAAGACATATTCAATAATCAAGTAATTTGATTACTGAATGAAGTTACTGCAGTTGGGTGTTATGTGAGGACTTGAAACTGAAACTGCAGAGTCTGAAAATGATGTTCATGCAAATGTAAAAAGGAGGAAATTCATGTTCAGGAGCACCAACATACATTTCCTGTTCAGTGTAATGATATTTTGTCACTCCTGGCACTTTAAAAGCCTTTCAGCTCACTTATCACTGCTTTTGATTGTGTGACTTGTGAGGTGACGGCTGCTGTGTGGGTCTGTAAATGGTACATTTCCTCTGCTCTTCCTCATCAAACTCTGTTGTTGTCGCACGCGACTAGAAATGTATAATTCCTAGCAGAGTCAAGCTTCAGAGATCATTTGTTTCCTCTGGTTAACAGCTCATGGATGTGAATCTCCTGCCTGGCGATTTGGAGCACGTTGCCATCATGCAGCATCTTTCTAAAGAATCCACCTCAAGTGTTTAGGGTTCCACAGCCGACTGCAGCAAGTTCGGTTCTGCGGAGCCACGAGCAAAATGACAATTGAAACAAGCAATATGAAAAACATTTGAAACTTCTGGACTCAAGTCCCATTAGAGCCAGATTTGATGTACACGGCGGTAGACGACTTAAAAAAAGCTCCTCTTTGAGGAGACCTCTCTCACAAAGCACAGAGTTCATGTTTCTGAGGGTGCTATGAAGGATAATTTGTCCTAACCCTAATCAGTTCTCAGCACACACAGACACAAGCTATTTTCTTGGGGGTGCTATGACTTTTCCAGGG
>VUQK01043552.1:0-10599 GCA_015106715.1 Bujurquina vittata | reverse complement strand
AGAGACAAGAGAGATGAGCACTTGAATTGAAAACTCACTGTGTGTGTGTGTGTGTGAGAGAGAGAGAGAGAGAGAGAGAGAGAGAGAGAGAGAGAGAGACTGAGTATTTATATATAGTATATATAGTTTATATATATTTATATATATGCAGTAGTAATCCCTTTGTTCGTTGTCTCAGTGTCTGTTCAGCCAGTTTTCTAGCCTTGAGGCTTTCTCTCCGTGTCCTTGTGGACTTTTTACAACCAGCCTCATGAAATGGCTTGCTGTCTGTTAAATCCTTTTTCTCTCCTGAATCTGCATTGGGATCATTATCCTGCAAATCATGACATAAAGTCAGCATTCATGAGATGGCCTTCTAACTTTGCAAAAAGGGCCATATCTGAGATTGGTAAATGAAAGGACAGGACTCCGTTTGTTAAAGAACACAGACATTGGACAGATGATGACTGGCAAACGTTGGCAGTGTTTGAATGAAAAAGAAGAACATTTATGAGATGTAGAAAAACAAATTGATACTGGAGTGCTGGACTCCATTTTTTGAACAAGGTGAAGGAACTATGATGGTTTGGTGACTCTTTGGTGGTGAAATGGATGTTATGCACAGGATAAAACAGACCTTGAACAATAAAGTCTATGATACCATTTGCAAACCTTTGCCAAAACACTGTGGCTGCTGCTTTATTGGAGGCAGTTTTCTCATACAATAGGACAATGTCCCAAAGCACAGATCCAAACTATGCAGGAACTATTTGGAGAAGAAACAGTAAGCTGTTATTTGTCATGGAGTGGCTAGTGCGGCCACTAGATTTCAGGCCTGCTGAAATGTTGTGGGAAAAGCTTGACCATGTGGTGCATTAGAAGTGCCAGAAGAAGAGCCAGTCCAGCTTGGGGTTGTTTCAGAAAGCATGGGGTACAACTTCACCATATTATCTCATCAAATGCAGAATGCCAAAATGTCTGTCTCGTGTGCTCTGCACCGTGGTTTCCTCTACAAATCCACAATCATCCCGTAACAAATTATTATGGTTCACAAAAACATTCAATCAATCAATCAAAGTGCTTTATTATCCCCAAGGGGCAATCTTGTTTTGCAGCCAACAGCAAAAATAAATAAATCTATGAAACAATCAAATATACAACACAGAGAACCAGGGAGACAATCATCTAAAAGAATTGAAAAAATTAATAGTGAGAATTTAAATCTGTTTGTCCAACATTGTGGCAGAGAGTACCTCCTTCCTGAAGGCAATAACTGATACTTTGAGGACAGGGGGTGAGTGCTATCACCTCGAATCCTCTCTGCCTTTTGGGTGGCTCAAACCCTGTACAGGAGGGCAAGATCATTAAGACTTACATTTGCCACCTTGCTACACAATTTCACAACATTCTCTAACATTTAACAGTGAAGCACACTACCTTGTCAATGCATGAAGTTTTAATGAAAAATATTAATGGTTAAATATAGTTAAGTATATACAGTAGGTAAATATAGTTTTAATTTCAATGCAAAAAAATTGGTCAATTAACAAGCTTATCACAAAAACTAATGACAGAAAGTAGCCTTTTCTTTATGTTCCCTGTATTGGGCTTTTACTGTCCACCAGTGAGACACCTGTATTATCCTTAATGCTTTTAATGTCATCTGTATTTTTTTCCTAGAACAAGTCAAAAATATTGGTTGTGAAATGAATACAGCTGTTTCCCTAAACGTTTTACAAACCTATTCAATGTGCATTCTCCGTATGCACTCTAGGCACTGCCGACTCTGCACCGAACATAAATCAGATACAAAAACATGCTATTTGAAACAGTACAGCAGCTAAAGAGCCAAATATTTTCCTCAAAAAAAGAACAAAGTACGTCTCTTATGCATCACACATTTTGCTGCACTTAAATGGCCCAAAAAGCTATTACAGCAAAAAGCTACATCCTTCTTGCTGTGAGGTGTCAGTGCCAGTGTGTGTTAACACAGTACCAAGGAGGAAAGAAAGCAGAATGATTGTAGAGAATCAATTGTTGCTGATAATCAGTCAGGAGGAAGGTTGTAAGGCCATTTCCAAACAAGCTGAGGTTCATCATTCTACAGTGAGAAAGAATATCTACAAGTAGAAAACATTCAAGACAGCTGCCATTGTTCCCAGGAGTGGCTGTCCCAGAAAATTCACCCCAAGGTCAATGCAATGCTCAGAGAAACTGCCCGAAACCCAAGAGCTACATCTCAGACCCTACAGGCCTCAGCACATCTAATGTTAACAGTCATGACAGTACAATTAGAAAAAGACTGAACAAGTATGCCGTGTTTGGAAGGGTTGCCAGGAGAAAGGCTCTTCACTCTAAAAAGGACATGGCAGCATAACTTGGGTTTGCAAAGTTGCATCTGAAGAAACCACAAAACTTCTGGAACTATTTCCTTTGAACAGATGAGACCAGAGTGGGCATGTTGTTTGCACAGCAGCATGTTAGGTAAACCAATCACAGCACATCAGCACAAACAGCTCATACCAAAGACAGTGGTGGAGGGGTAATTATTTGGGCTTATTTTATAGCCGAAGTCAAAGTCCAGACCTCAATCCAACTGAAATGCAGTGGCAGGACCTTTTTAGAGCTGTGCATAAATGAATGTCTGCAAACGTCAGTGAACTGAAGCCAGATTTTAAAGAAGAGGGGGCCAAAGTTCCTCCACAATGATGTGAGAGACTGATAAAATCCTACAGAAACAATTCAAATTATTGCTGCAACAAGCTACTGAATCATGAGGTTTACTTATTTTTGTTAAATAAATAATGGCACAGTTTCATTATTTATTTACCTAGTTGTCATTCAGTGTAGCCGTGTCTCTGACTGTAAGCTTTATCGGCTAGCTATGTGTTTTTATTTATTTATTGTTTTATATGCTTTTTACATCATGTGAAGCTATATAAAACCCCAGTATATGAGCATATTTGTAACAATTTCAACAATTGTCAAGATTACAGGTAAACGTTTATTTTTTTACCTGGTACTCTAACCACCAGCTACCTGCTAATATTATAAATACTAATATTATAAATGAAATTATAGTAATAATACTGTAAAATAAAAATTAGTAAAAGAGCTGTAAACATTTTAAACAGTACATACACACTTATTAAATATTTCTCTTTAAGTACTGTATGTTCAAGACAAGTAAATATAAAGTGAAAAACTGAATGTTACAAGACATTAATACCATATAATATCAGCTGTACAGGTCGGTTCTTTTAAACTCTTGACTTAATTGCTCATGTGCTTTTTTAAAAACCTGCCTGACTGGATGCCTCAGAGGTCAGTGTTGATGACAGTGATGACAGATGCTCTGGGCTTTTGTTTCATTACATAACCCCTAGTAACCTATAGAGTGCCATTATTCATCTGAGAGTCTTCATTCATAAATCATAGTGATATAGTAAACACGTGTCCCGAATTATTGCTCAGAACAGGTTTATTGTTTGTTTGTTTTTTCATTTTACATTGTTCTTGAACTCTTATAAACACAAGGTGGCAGCACACTGCGTCTTTTGTCCGGGTAGAACTATTGCACAGCAAAGTTAAATGAAGACCGCAGTCACAGAAAAATAAAGCCAGCGACAGAAACCCAGAAAACACTGGCAAATGACCTAAAAATAAAGGCTTGATTTGTCCCAATAACATTCACAGTCGATGATCAGATTACATCTGTGAAAATATGCTTCAATGACCTGATTAAAGGTAAGGGGCTACAGACTCCGATTTCCTCTGGACTATTATTGCTTTTATCTATGAAATCACATAAATACAAAATTGGTACAAACAAAAACTGCAAAACTGATTTAATTTAATGACGCTACACAAAGAAACTATTTTTTTAATCAAGTTTCAAGTTATTGGTTGAATTTATTTTTCTTTTTATGCGGTTTTAATCTTATTCTATTTAACTGAGCTGTTTTCTAGTCAATTCTACTTTAGTGAGCTATTTTGGCTGTTACTGTTTTAGCTTTGCAAGACAGGGTTTCCTGTCTTTGGATGACTAAAATATATCTTATCTTGCCTTCTCTTAATTATTGAAATTATTGAAATTACTACTTCAATAAGGGAAAAGATCCAGAGAACATTAAATGTGTTGTCCTTCTTATATTAAGTGCAATATAATTTATTTTATTATTGATATTCAGCGTAATATATGTAAGTTTTAATCTGTTGAATATAAACAGGTTATTAAACCCTGGCAAATCCTAAATAATGAGAAAGACCTGAAAACTTCGATCATCTCACGAGTTTCTTTCTAATACGCGTGTCGACTCTTATTTTGAAAGGCAGCCAGATACGGAACGTTTGATTCCGTGACTCTTCACAGAGGTCCGAGCAGCAGCCGCAGCCTGTCACTGCTCCGGTCTACTTTGCTCGCATCATCACGCTGCTAGCTATGTGACACTGTGGTTGCTTCTTCTGCTTCCCGGACCCCCCTCCGCGTCCCGGTCTCCCCACTCCGGCGTCCGTTTAGGATGGATCTCAACAAAACTGAATCGGAGGGCACGGGGCTGTACGGGGAATTTCTGTTCACCAGTAACCGAAAAGGCAGGTGTGCCGTCACACTGACCGAGAAGGACCTGGTTGTCCAGAGGCTCACGTCGGCACCTGTCGGGCGAAACAAGGTGGTGCTCAGTCTGAAGGAGTGCGTCGGCTGCCGGGCTTACCGGGGAAATGACAGCGTGGACCCGGCAGCGTACTTAGTTGTCTACTTTTACCCACTCAAGCGGCGGTGGATGAGCTCCAGAGTGTCGCGGCAGAGAGTGGAGCAGTGCTTTCGGCTCGCGGCGCTCCAGGACCCGCGAGCTAACCTGGAGGAGGCAGAGAAGTGGGCTTGCGCTGTCCGAGAACGCTCTGCCCGGCAACAGTTCCCTAGAAACGGTGAGTTGTATAGCAACGAAAGTTTACAGGTAGTGATAGCAGCAGGGTCCCTCGCTGCACTTGCATTCATCTCTGTATGAGGATAACGCTGCGATACTGAGGCGAACCTGAGTTTGAGCCGTCACCAAATCACTGTTAACCCGCACGGCTGCTCACAACTGAAAGAAACTGTAGTGGGATGAAAGCGATGCTACCCGGCTGCCCCCGTATGTGTATTTTTTCAAAAGAAATAACCAGTTTTTTAAGCAAATCGCAAACATTTTCAGGTGTGGACTGATTATAAAATCAGTATTTACCAATGCCCGCTTATCCACGTTGTGTTGACACATTTGAATAAATTAACAAAGACTAAAACTGAAGGCATTTTCTGTATGTGTTAAAAGGGTTTCCCCCCACTGTAGAACCTAGTTCAAAATCTATCTAGGTATTGACCTATACCTTTTTGTAATCTACTATATAATGCTTTTTAGTGGTATATTAAACAACCTTATTTAAATATAAGCTTAATTATATGTTAAATAGTCCAAAACAAAAAGGTTGGAAGTTTATTGCCACATGAATAAGAAAAGTGGTATATCCTTACATGTTTGAAGCTGTGACTTTAAAATGTTGGGCATTTTTGAAAATTAATATTTAATAGTCACAATAGCTGATTACCTTCATAGCTTCATGGCTTGTAGGAGGAGGAGGAGGTGTAGCTGCTTTTAACGTATGATAAAAAAAAGATGACTAACCACTAAGTCTGTTTTTTTTAAGCATCTAGTTTAATGTGGCAATAATGAGTCATCTCCCAGAGTTCACCTTTAGGTTTTTTTCCTGTTTATTTCTTACTTTTCAGTTTCTAGGAAATTGTAAATTACAATTTCACATAAATTTTAGATTGATTGATAGATAGACAGACAGGTACTTTATTGATCCCGCAGGGGAAATTGTTGTGTAACATCAGCACGAAAAATACAATCTACGGTCACTAAACATCAAAGTGAGAGTGCCATACTATAAATGGCTGCCTGGTTGTCCTTCATGGTTTATTTTTGTATCTGTTAATCTTGCCCTAAAGCCCTACTGCCAATTAGCTGGTAGTATCCTGATTCATTTCCTATACAGATCTGTTTTCTTGGCACTTCATCAAATCTCTCTTGATTACCTTTAAATTACTCTTCGGATTAATAAAACAGAAGAGCAGGTCTGAACAGAGTCAAGTTTCAGTTCCTTTAAGAAACCTGAAAAACACAAGGGAATATTACTGCTATTGAGGTAATGTCCAGTCAAGAGGCGGGCCTCCTTTATCCTGTGATGCTCTGCCTCATCATATTTAACCTGCGCCTTACATTTACAAAGCAATACTACTGGTGTGTTATGGAGGGTCACCTTTCAGTTCAGAAGCTTCAGGCTGCAATCAAAACCAGTTAATGTAAAAACACACCTGAGAAACACGAGACAATATTGATTGCGCCTTTTGTTAATGTGATGCCGAGAGGTTTAATTATTCCAGCAGGAACCATTCTATAATCAGAGATTTCTAAAGATAAAATAAGAAACTTTTTTTTTTCATTTTCCCTCTCAAAAATTATTTCCCCCACACAGCCACAGTATCAGTGGCACACTGTGACCCAGTTAGCATTTCCCCAAAATTTATTTTTAACAAGGCAAAACATGCTGCAATTCTGTTCTGCCAGTCATTGTCAGAGGAGAAGGGACCAGACTTTTAGTCGCTCTAGAAAGTATTTGCTTTTGAAATGTGTTGTAATTTGACTGCATGGGTTGTAAACCGAGACAGTGACTGAATGAGAGTGCCACCTTGGGACAACAGCCCAAACACAAGCGTCTCGATTACATCACCTGCTCTACCTCCATCTCTCTTATCGCTGGTTTATTCAGACTAGTGCTTTGTTTTTGGCCTAGTTTTGACTTCCTGGCAAGGTACATTAGCAAGGTTTCTGTTCTCACATGGTATACTCTATATGCTATTGACCAATTTAGGATTAAAGCTGCTGATTTCACCCTAGTCTCTAATGCCTTGGCTACCAAATGCATTGGTCCTATAAATATTTTTTGCAACACAAAGCTAAAATCAAAAACTTTAATTTTTTAAACTTTCTCATGTTTCTTAAAATTTCAGAACTGCTAGAATAACAAGCAAAAAACGGATGTTTATTTTTTTTAAGAATTTTTAACTTGAAGATGTCAAACTGTGTTCTTTGAATTATTGTGGCTTAGTAGCCATCAATAAAGATAAATATTCAGTCATAGCATGTTTGAAAATGATTAAATCTCTGATTAAGAAGAAGAAATTTGTTCTTGTCACCTCACATTTCCATGCAACAAAATTCAATTTGACAGCTTTCCCATTTTTATCACAGCAGCAAATAAATGAGAACAAGATATGCATTTGACAAGCATATAAGAACAAGAAAGAAGAACAGAAACGAGTAACGAGAAAATAGCAACAAATATAAAAAGCAACAAAAATAAGATAATACAAGCCTAAATGTCCATTAAGTGTGGATGTGGAGTAAGGTGCAGAGTTTGAAGTGCAAAAAAACTCCACTAGGTTTAAAAGAAACCACTGATTGAGCACAATTCACAGTGTTATCACCACAGTCTGGGTGGGTGTCACAGTGGTGCAGTGGTTAGCATCATCACCTCACAGCAAGAAGTTCCTGAGTTCAAATCAACCGGCCCTCTGGGGCCTTTCCGTGTGAAGTTTGCATGTTCTCCCACAGTCCAAAGACATGCATGTTGGGTTTACTGTAAACTGGCCGTAGGTGTGAAAGTGAGCGTAAATGGTCTGTCTCTCTGTTAGCCCTGCGACAGACTGGCCACCTGTCTCCCCCTATTGGTGGGTGGGTTAGCCTCCAGCTCCCTTGTAACCCTGAATTAAATAAGCGGAAGTTAGTATAACAAACACTGGAAAATTTTTTAAATTTTTGGAGTTGTTTTTGATTGCCTCATTGCTTGACTGTTTTTGTGTACAGCCGGCATTCTCAGGCTGGGTCTGTGGCCGACTTTTCACATGCTGTGCCACATATGCTAACTGGGGATTTGCTCCTGCTAAGGCCTGCCCTGGATGCAATGCGTGGTTTCTGCTGTTGGTTGCAAACTAGTTACCTGGAGCGGGTACACACCTACAGTATGTCTAATTTTTTGTGTGCATTGGAAAGTGGTCAATAAACTGAAAAGCAGTAAAAATTGTACATATAAAGCATTGCTTGTGTTTTCACACTATTTCAGATGTGGAAAAATAGATTATAAATAAATTTATTTTGCTTGCTGTGTTTACGCTATTAAAGAACTTGACAATGTCTGTTTGGGGGAAAAGGTCGAATAGTATTTTAAAACAGAGCGGCATTTTTTTTTGTCACTTGTTTATTTTTCAGATAAAATGATCAAAACATTGCTGGTTTACTTTTACCTTATATTATAATAAATTGGTTATAGTTTAGCTTTAGTTGTTAGTTCATCATACTTTTGATGATTTGGGGTCTAGAAACAATTGGAGTGTGGGAGTGTTGCTCTTATATTTGATAGTCGTGGTTATACTTAAAAGATTAACTACTCCTGAAATAAATTACTGAAAACCTTATTAATTTTTTTTTCTCAAATTATCACCACTGGCAAACTGCATCTGATTTGATGGATAAATAATCAAACAGAACCACAAATGGTGAAAATAAAATATCAGCTTCTGGGCTACCTGCTGAAGTGTCAACTTTGGGAGCGTTTTCACGGTCAGTGGTGATAATTTAAAACGTCATTGTAGCTGCAGGGGTTTTTGGTATCTTTAGAAGAGGCTAATATGATCTGGAGTTAGTTACTTATTGTTCCTGAGGCCTCGTGAACCATACCAAATCATGTCAGGAGTTCTGCATCCAAACCATTAATCTAAATGAGGTCAGTGCAAGCCTGTCTGACCTCTCCATCAGTACTGACGCTTGTGTCACTGGCTTGACGTCAGGTGCGCTCAAAGGGTTATTCAGAAAGTGTCTATTTTCTACAGATCCATTTTCTCATGATGTGGATATATATGTTATAATTGTCCACATGTGGGTTTAAACACTGCCTGAGGGAGACAATGCAGCATCCTTCGAGTTAGGTGTGCAATATGCCAGATATTTACTTTTTTCAAAAACACAAACTCCTTCATCAATATTTCATGTGCCCTGAGGGTTCCTGGTATTGCTTCTCTGCTCTAATGGTTGACACTGAATTAGCTTTGCACTTCAGGGCACCCATACTGGTTTGCATGATAATGGTCATTAATTGAAACATCTGTTAAACCCATGTTTCAAAAAGCCATAATCTGTCATCTGGTGTGGCTGTTTTGAATAGTTTTTGATGCTTTTTTGTTAGCTTAGAGAATTGGTGAGAGGTGACAGGCTGATCTTGACACTGTTGTAATTAACCAAGGAAATTGTCATACTGTTCTCACAGTTGACTTGCAATTAGACTGTTTTCATTGACAAATGTGTAACAAAAGGTTCCTTCCACTGGAAAAGGAAGTTCAGAATATACTGCAGGTCATGACCGGCTAGTGGTTAGCTTTGTGGTGTGTTCAAGTGATGCTTTTGAAATATCCCACGAGGTGACAGACGAGTCAATGACTCGACACGCACTGAAAAAGACACATTCCTTCTTTGAGAATTACAGTTGACACCTCAGCTGCATTGGCCAGTTTTTTCTTAATAGTATTGTTCTAAGGTTACAGTAATAAAATGATTAAATTGATCTGTTGACAGCATTGTCATTACCATAAGAAAGGTGATGGTAGCAGGCAGAGAGGCTACTGGTATTGATTAAAGCCATCACAATAGATTGTCATCTGGCATGAGCATATGGTTGCTGATAGAAAATGATAATGAACTGCAGCACCGCAGTACTGTGTATAGTGGGAGTATAATCAGCACTTACTGTAAGTTCATTTCATCTATGAAGAAAAGTTTTACTGGTGGCTACACAAATTTTCACAGCTTCCAAAAAACATGTTGATTATGTGACACAAAAACGTGTGTAAAGCTACTGTATGTGAGCTTTAAAATTAGACAAAAATGATATCAAAGCCAAAAGGCTAATTATAAGAACATACTGTAATAGGCCTGTGCGAGAGGTCAGCTCAACTGAATGCTTTTCAAAAATACTGTTTAAGAATACAAAACCTCAATTCAGCAAGCTGACCAAACTACATCCCAGAGAACTCAACCTACTGTATAGATTAATGGAGCAAAACTATTATAAATCCAAACTGGGAAATTGCAGCGGCGATAACTAAATGGTACAAAGAAACCCCATTCCCTAATCTGCTGTCACATCAGATGGTTCCTTCCATTTGTTTGGCCTCTGTACTGAGGTTTTGTAGACACTTGACCACCACTATCCACATGACGTTAACTCGTCCACCATTTTGGACATGTGACTATGATGGTGACAATGTGAATTCATGTGAATTAAGGCCTCTGTCACACAGGCCAAGAGACCTGTCTCCGGTCATCTGGCAACCACTGGTCAGGAGGAATACATGAGTATTCCCTGGTTGGTTGTGTGGTTGTGGGTTTGGGAAAATGATTGCCAGTCACACAGAGTGACCCCCTGGAATACAGGCGTAGCAATATTGGGGGGGACATGTCTCCCCCAATATTGGAGACAGGGGCATTCATCCTATCCCAAATTTACACAGTATTTATGGATCTGTCAGGT